>VDFB02168118.1:3472885-3588336 GCA_007258455.2 Sequoia sempervirens
TGGGGTGACTACGCCCTGCCCAGGTGCACTGTTTTCTCAATTTCCGGTCCATTCTGGACCTTTTCTTGCTAACCTAACTATAACCCGTTTTTCTAAATTTTTTTCCCAACAAAACCCATGTTTTTAAAATTTATTTTTTTACGTAAAAAGGTGCATAAAGTGCATTTGAGGGTTGTCTTGCTACTCACCTCTTCTTCGTCGGTGCCCCCGCTGTACATGGCACGAACCTCGTCTGCCCAGTGCACGATAGCAGTGTCATTATCCGTCGGCATCGTCTCTCTTCATCAATTTTTCACACCTCTCCTCTCTTTCTCTCAACTGTTACAGTGACAATGACCCAGGTAATTTTTCAAATTACCTTTTTAACCCCCTTCCTCCAACAAGGTATTTTTTACCTTTTATTTAACTTTTTATTCCTCTAACTAATCCCAAACTTCCCGAGGCTGCCGTTTGCAAACCGTGTGTCAAACCACCTCCGTTCAAAACCCAAAATTGTTCAGTTTTCCGAGCTCTATCCAACGGTATCATTCTTTCCTTCCTATCGAGATATCGTCCGGAGACCCCTTTTTCCTTCCCCAACTGCCCTCTCGAGGGGGCATACCCTCTTACCATTCCTCCATCCCTCAAGTTTGGTCATTGGGGCATCATTAACCTTTTCATGCCAGGGGCATCATCATCCTTCATCTCTTGCCTCATTCGCATTTTATTTTTCTTCGAAACACTATTATCCTAACAATGTTTCGAAGAGGGGCAAAATGTAGACATCTAAATTTAATCACTTCCATATGATTAAATTTGTTGCCTTTCCGTCTATCATATTAATATTAATTTGTTAAATTAATATTACACCTTTGGCCTCACATTGGTAAAGTATTTAATTTAATAATTAAATGCTTTATCTTTCACCTTTGTCCTCTCTAAATTAAATAAATACACTAATTTATTTAATTTAGTCATTTTTACCCTTTTGATTTTAAATCAATTTAAAATTCTTCATTTCTCTCTCCTTGTCACATCCTCCATAACCTTGCCCTAATCTGAATTAATTTAATTAATTCATGATTATGATGTGCATTCTCTTAATCAGAGATTAATGTCACATCCTCCTACATTTGCCACTTGCCTCTAATCCTCCATTAATTAGCTTAATCCAATGTTTGCACAACCTTAACCAAGGTCATTAGCTATTTCTAGCACCACTTTTTGGTCAATTCTTCCATTTTTCCTTTTTAGATGTTGACTCTCCTTCCCATGAGAATTTTTAATTCTCATTTATTTATCCCATGTCTCTCTCCTCCCTATGTGAATTTTTAATTCACATTCCATTCTTCCAAGGCTTCTAGAACCTTGGACTTGTCACAATCTCCACATGTGACCAAGTCCCACCTTTTTGGAGCCCACCTTTTACCCTCTAGATCATCCTAGGAATGTGAATTTTTAATTCACATTTATATTCCCAACCACCTTTCATTTTCCCATGTAGATTTTTGAGGAATTCCAAAATTCCTCAAATGTCTCTTTCACTCCCACTTGGGGACAAGAAATCCCTTTTTGTGGAAATCTCCTCACTCCCCAAGGTGCATGTCCTTTTCCACCTCATGTACCTTCTTGACAACTCATCTCCACCTCATATCCCCTTGTCCACTTCACCATCCACATGTCAAGATGTGAGGGCTTGTGGGTTCTCAACCCACCATAGCCCTTCATCTTGACCATTGAATTCTCTAGAGAATTCAAATTCTCCTATAAATACCCCCTCCTCAAGGGCATTTTCAACACTTTTTGATTTGAGCAACTACATGCTACCCATTTGAATCCTCAATTCTCTACCATCATCTAGCCATCCTTTTAATCATTTGCACCCCTAATCTTGCATTTAGCCATTCAAGCAATCATCTAAGGAGCACACAATTCATTCCAAGCAAGGGCCAATCAAAGAGAAATCAACAGCAAGGAAGGTGAAATCATTTGTGTTTCATTTTATTTACATTCCTTTTCATTGTATCACTCTTTTGGCTAATCTTGAGGTGTCCTTGGTATTTTCTCATTCACGTTTCTTAGTTATTTTGCACATTTAGAGCAGTAGAAATTCCAAGGTATACAGTATGAATCCACGGTCTACCAAGAAGAAGGTTATATGGTAAATTTTCTAACATAACATATAGAAGGGTAGGTACGGTGACGGGTCCCAACCTCAAAGGCAAGACTATTGTACCTAGGGCTTGTTGACTAAAATTATCAAACCCACGAATTTCAATAGAAGAAGAATTAAGAGAATATGGATCAATATTGATTTTAGGCAATAGATCAATATTGCACAAATTGAGTGCCGAACCAACATCAATGAGAGTATGTCTAATTCCAATTTTATTAATGTTAGCTATGATCATTAGGGGATTTTCTTGCTTCTCTACTTCTGAAGGTGAAAGCTCTTGTGGATAGAACATAACATTTGGTGAATCTGCACAAATATATGCCATCAATGCATTAGCATCCACTGGCCTAGTGGAAGAAGGCAAGAGGATCTTTTGCAAGGCTTCCTAAAGCATACCTTTATAAACTGAAGTAGACTAAAGCAAGTCCCATAGTGAGATCTTATTTGGAGTAACTCGGGGTTGCTTGACAAGATCACAATCACTAGGTGCTTTAATCATACATTTAGGTGCTTGAGGAAGCCTTGTTTGTTTATTCATATCATTATTACAAGTATGGCTACCGCTCTATAAGAGGGAGCCTTAGAAAGATCAAGGGAACCACCATCAACTGGAACACCATAAAAAGAACAAATCCTTTTAGAAGAAGGACTGGATGGAGTCACATAAATAGCCGGTCTCTTGGGCCTTCGAGGGGTAGCAGAGACATAAATTACATTTATTGAATCATCGCCACTAGTAGAATAATTATTTGAAGACATATTCTCAACATCAATCCAAACATGATCAAATGTGGAATAATTATTTGAAGAAACATTCTCAACATCGATCTAAGGAGAATCAGATGTGGAAGGAGGTTCATCATTCACAAATGCAACATCTCTAGAAGAGAGTGCATTGGAATGAAGATGAGATTCATCATTCACGAATGCATCATCCCCAAAAGTGAGTGCATTGGAATGGAGAGGAGTTTCATCATTCGCAAATGCATCATCTCTTGGAGAGAGTGCATTGGAATGAATAGAAAGTAGAGTAATGTTAAGAAAAGTATCAATGATTTCATCTTCTTGTAGAAAAATTTCCTTTGAAGCAAGATGAGTTTTGTGAGAAGGATCAAAGATACCAAGTGACATAGGCAAAGCCAAGTCACCATCACATGCATGAAATGGAACATCATTAACATTTTGAAAAAAATTAGATACAAAACTAATAAAAGAAGATATTAAATCCATTTTACTGAAAGAACTAAAAAATTCCAGAAATCTAGATTTTCTAATTTTTTTAGTATTTTCTATATTCTAGTAATTCACATTTTCGATGGTCTTTTGAGCAAAACTTGTGTCTAGCGAGCTACTTCAATCCCTAAAATACCAATTCCTTTGGTAGAATAATTTTAGGGACCGAAGCCAGTTCTTTAGGAGGCCTTTCCAATATTGTAATTAGTTCTAAACTTCGAGCACCAAGTCACAATTATGACCCTGCCAAATAGGGGTAAATAAATTCCTAGTTTTTTGAAGAAAAATGTTCTTCATGTCAGGCTCACCAAAATGTAGAAGAGGGGAATTCACTACTCTTGAGTTCTCTTCATTTAGAGAGCCTCACAGGGTGAACTTCCCTAATCTACATTAGGAATAGCAGTGAAGGTTTCAAAAATAGAAAAAGTAGGTCACAGAGATTCTCTGGACAAACTGACAAGATCTTGGCCAAAGGATGATAGCATAGGAAATGAATGACAACGCAGTACGCTAGCATCTCGTACGGACTAGAAAGTGAGAATGTCATAGAGAATGACAAAATGACTAATTCTATTCCAATTATTGAGAATTTATAGAATGCGATAAAGCAATAGAAAGTGATAGAAATGAAATAAAGTGAAGTGGAGATAAGAAGAAGAAAGGAAAGAAATACTTACAACTGTGTGAGTGATGAAGCCTCTAGCCCATGAATGTCTTCAATACCTGCACACAAGAGGAAGAGAGAAATTGTTGGGGGATTGTATAGGGGCCTACCTCAGTCAAACCCCATTTTGGTGTTCCCACCTCCATGGACAACCAAATAGATAGAGAAAAGTAGAAATGAAGTAAAGAGCACTAAAGCACTACAAAATAGTGTTATGCTACTCAACTAAGTAATAGAGAAGAGGAATGAAAGCTTACCACCTCCAACAAGAGCACTCAAGGCTAATGGGGGAGAAAATGAGAGGAAATCAAGCCTCTGCTACAATGGTGTTTTGTTCCACACTTGCTCTATTGAAGTGGTGAAGTGTTGATGTTGTTGTTGTGAAGTGTTGAGTGTTTCAAGATTGAACAGATGGTGAAGAAGCTTCTTAGAGCTTGTGAAGAGATTGTAGGGGAGATTGTGGAGCTTGTGAATGAAGTGAAGAAGTTCTTAGAAGATTAAGTGAGTGTGAAAGAGATGGTAGAAGGTGAAATGCATATGGAAGGAGTGAATTTGAATGGGAGATGAAGAAAATGACCATATTCAGGTCAGTTATTTGAGGAGGGCATTACAAATCGACCCCCAATGGGAAGTGTAATGCCTCTGCAACCTTAGCCACATGAATTTGTTAGGGATGTAAGTGCGCTGTGTAGACGTTTGTGCATCGTGCAGGCATCCCTGATAGAAATGCCTCCACTGACGCTCAAAATAGGTGCCAAGTGTGATGCAAGCAATAGGCTTAGGTGGAATTAAGCCTCCGAACTTGGTTTTCTAAGGTGGATAAAGGAAAAAAGGGGATTTTCACATGGGGTGCAAATTTTCTCTTATACAATTAGTTAGATTATAATCTGAAACATTTCTCTAGGATATTTCGAGGATGGGACCAATGAGATATATATCTAAGCTCTTTCATAATATTTTTTGGGAAATGATTATTGGTGTAAGACAATACCCAAGGTTGCTTGCACAACTCCAAGAAGACCTTTCTTGTTGTCTCCTTCCTAGAACCTGACTCCAATGGGTTCCTCTTGAGCTTGGAGATTGACCAAACCCTGCTCCAACTCTTCTCAAAGAGTTTCCTACCTTGTGCTTTACCTTGGGTAGACAAACACCAATTGAAATTGTAATCTTTCTCATTGCACCTAGAAGAGTCTAGATGCTAACTTCAACACCATGCTTGAGCTACTTTCAGGGAAGTTGGAAATACTATTTCCTTGTATTTCATGTTCATTTGAATTTATCTTGCAGATTCTCTATCCTTCACTTTACCCGATTTCCAAAATCTTGCTTGAAGAGGCCTAGTTTCTACTAGCCTTTACTAGTCCCTTTTCTACCCTTTTCTCTCAAACTTGACACACAACCTAGTGAATAAATCACATTTCCTAACACCCTTTTCATAATTTTAAATCTTTCAAAAAATTTTAGGTCTCTGTCAGTACCATACAGATGTTTCCTATACTCTTGGAGAGAAGGGCTAATTTCACCTATCTTCTAGGGTTTCCCTGTTTCCACCTTCAAATCTATCTTACATGGATTTTTTGATGCTTCTATCCTTGTGGCATGTGACAATCTCATCTATCCCTACCTTAGACCATATTGTTTCCATATAGTACTTGCAACCCCTGCCTATGCTCTTTGTCTTTTGTTCCTCAAACCTCTAACCGGGCAGACACAACTCGCCTAGGGTTTAAAATTAAAAATATTTACTTGGCTTTCTAAAATCCCAACTAACAAATATATACAAGGTAGTGGCTCCCCTATCATTTCCATCCAAACACAGGAAAAATCCATGGTCATATTTGATGGGGGAGCCATTTATTTACTGACTGCTCAAAACAACTATTACAACCTATAAACTCTACTCTATAGATTCAAAGCAATAAAACTAATCTAAGTAACTTGTATATAGAATGAAAATGATTCAAAACTATCCTATGAACACTGGAATAATGCAAAAATAGTGAATATTATGCCTTGATATCACTGTTTCTCAAAAACACACAGGGTTTTTCAGAAAATACAGAAATTGCCAAGACTGTCTTCTATTACACATCAAAATCTTTGATTACAATCTCTAACTTCTGCTTTTACGAGCCATTCCATCTATTTGGGATGCCATTATCAATTTTCAAGGGTAGTTACTTGAGCATTTTCCTGATTTTAAGGGATTCCACTCCAACTAAAGTGCATGCAACCAAACAAGTTCATCATGCAATCTTGCAACATTCTTGCAACTCTGCCTTTATCCTTAATTATAGGACCTTAATCTCCTTAAACTCGAACCAACAGCTCCTTAACTAAACTTTAGCATCTTCCAACAATGAGAAAGTGGCTTTAACACATTTGATGCATTATATCTTCTAACACAACTGTCCAAATCTTAATAAAGCAAAATTTAACAATAAGATAACCTAATGAAGATTTTAGTCCTAGTGACTAACTCTCCACACACACAATACCTTCTAAGGTCCAATCTAAACACACAAACATTCCTAACTTGGCTAAAGTCAGTACAAGCCAAAAATTTTAAACAAACAAAGCGGAGGTCAGCCTAGGTGCTCCTACACCATCCTCCCCAAAACAGAAAACTTCAATCCATCCTTGGATTGAGTAAGTTAGGATCAATGCCCAAATTCTTGAACTCTACCTCCTTGATCCATACTGCATCTGCATCAGGTTGTCCTTTCCTCTTGATCAGGTGTTCTTTGTACTCTTTGGTCCTAGTCTTCTTGTAGACCCTGGTATCTAAGATTTTATCAGCTTGCTTAACTATAGAAGGGGGCAGTTTGAGTTCTTCAACATCTTGATTGACTTCATGGAAGGTCTGATCCATGTTGAGTGGTGGTCCTTTATAGTGTACAAGGTCTGAAACATTAAAAATAGGGGATAGTCCACTGTCATCTGGCAATTGTACCTTGAATGCATTACTTCCATACTTCTCCAAGATAGGACAGGGACCTATCCTCTTCATTTGCAGCTTGTTAGGAACTCCTTTCTACAGTCTAGACTTGTTCAAATGCACCATGACTAAGTCACCAACATTAAAGTGAACTTCTTTCCTATGCTCATCCACCTTAGTTTTATGTTTCATAGTATTTTCTGCCAAGGTTTTTCTGATTGTCTCATGAATTTCCTGCATTGCATAAGCAAAATCATCAGCATATCCACTTCCCTTGACTCCATCTTTCAACTCTCTCAGCTCATAAACACCTCTAGGGTGCAGTCCATAGAAAATTTCAAAGGGACTCTTCCCTATAGATCTATTTACTGTATCATTATAGGAATATTTAGCCTGCCCAATAATCTGATCCCATTGTTGACCATACTCTTTGGTCAAGCATCTTAAGAGATTTCCAAGTGTCCTGTTCACAACTTCAGTCTGACCATCAGTTTGGGGATGGTATGCAGATCCAAAGGACAGATTGGTGCCCATTCTTTGCCAAAGAGTCTTCCAAAAGTGACTCATAAACTTAGTATCTCTGTCTAATACAATGCTGATTGGTAAGCCATGAATCCTGACTATCTCTTTGAAGAAAAGAGAGGCTATTTGACTGGCATCATTGGTTGTTTTGCAGGGTACAAAGTGAGCCATCTTGGTGAATCTATCTACAACAACATAAATACTGTCCATACCTTGCTTTGTCTTGGGTAAACCAACTACAAAGTCCATGCTCAAGCATTCCCATGTCCTAGAAGGGATAGGCAGTGGCTGGTATAGGCCTACATTTGAGGAAGTTCCTTTTGCCTTTTGACATACCACACAACTCTCCACATACCTTCTGATATCTAAGTTCATCTTTGGCCAATAATAAAACCTTTGGACAAGTTCTTGAGTTTTGGTGATCCCAAAATGACCACTCAATGCACCATTATGCTTTTCTTGTATTAAGTTATCCCTAATAGAACCTCTAGGAACACAAAGCTGATTCCCTTTAAACAATAAATCACTTTGCAAGGTATATTCAGCATATTTGCTATGGAAATGGTTCTTATACTCAAGACATACCTTATAAATATCTGCAAAGTCTTCATCATTTGCATATAGATCTTTGAAGTGATCTATTCCCATGCTCTTCAACTGAATTTCTTGAATTGTGAGGACCCTTCTGCTCAATGCATCAGCCACTTTGTTGAGAGCTCCTTTCTTGTGCTTGATATTGAAGGTGTAAGCTTGCAAATACTCCACCCATTTTATGTGTCTATGACTCAACTTCTCTTGAGAATTCAAGAAACTGAGTGCTTGATTGTCAGAATACACAATGAATTCCTTGGGAAGCAAGTAGTGCCTCCACTTCCTTAGAGCTTGGACCAATGCATACATCTCAAGGTCATAAGAAGAGTACTTCATCTTGGCTTCACTTAGCTTCTCTAAATGGAAAGCCACCAGTCTGCCCTCTTGACTGAGAACAACTCCAATAGCTACATTGCTTGCATCACACTAAATGGTGAATAACTTCTCAAAGCTTGGCAACACCAAAACAGGTTGGGTAGCTATCTTTTCCTTCAGCAACTCAAAACTCTTGTTAGCTTGCTCATTCCATACAAACTTGGTTTTCATTCCTCCTTTAATGGTATCCAACATGGGAGCACAAATAGCACTAAACTGTCTTATGAATTTCCTATAATACTGAGCAAGACCATTGAAGCTTCTTACCTCTGTTGCTGTCTTTGGAGTAGGCCAATTGAGAATGGCTTCTACCTTGCTGCTATCCATCTTCAAGTTTCCATGTGATAGTACAAATCCAAGTTACACCAGCTCTGTTTTGATGAACTCACACTTTTCCAGATTGATCATCAGCTTCTCCTCCTGCAGCTTCTTGAAAATCAACTCAATATGTTGGAGGTGCTCTTCTCTTGTTCTGCTATAGATTAGTATATCATCAAGATACACTACTACAAACTTGCCAATATAATCCTTGAGGATTTCATTCATGAGTCTCATGAATGTGGAGGGGGCATTAGATAATCCAAATGGCATAACTAGCCACTCATAGAGACCCTCATTGGTTTTGAAGGTTGTTTTCCACTCATCACCCTCATGTATCCTAATTTGGTGATAACCACTCTTTAAATCTATCTTGGTATAGTACCTAGCTCCACCTAGACAATCCATGAGATCTTCAATCCTAGGGATAGGGAACCTATACCTGATGGTTATCTTGTTTATTGCCCTAGAATCCATACAAAGCCTCCATTCTCCTCCTTTCTTAGGTGCTAAGACAGTGGGTACTACACAAGGACTAATGCTTTTCCTAATGAGACCTTGGTCAAGAAGTTCTTGAATCTGCCTGGCTATTTCCTCATTTTGTTGAGGTTTCATCTTGTAGGCTGCTTTGTTTGGAAGGGTAGCTGCTGGTATCAAGTCTATCCTATGACTTATGGCTCTTTTAGGAGGTAAGGTTGATGGTTGACCACTACTTACTATACTTTCATAGGTCTGCAACAAGGTTTGTATCTCCTTGGGTAACTTTTTCTTTTTCAGCTGCCTTCTCCTTGCTTACCTCTCTTGGCTTGATCATTATTGCATAGCCAACTCCTTCTCCTTCTTCCAAAGCTTTTAAGAACTCCTTTTCACCAGCTATGAGCAGTTTAGAACCTATTGTCTGCACCTCAGTATCTTGTAACAAAGATTGAATCTTGTAGGTTACATTGTCTTTCTTGAAGGTATATGAGTTCTTTGCTCCATCATGCACAGCTTGACAGTCAAATTGCCATGGCCTACCTAGGAGCAAGTGGCATGCATCCATAGGTAACACATCACACAAAAATTTTCCCTTATACTTACCAATTGAAAACTCCACCCATGCTTGTTCATTCACCAAGACATGTTGACCCTTATTGAGCCATGTGACCTTGTAAGGGTTATTGTGAGGTATCCTTGCCAATTTCAACTTGCTGACTGCCTCCTCTGACACAATATTGTTAGTAGAACCTGAGTCTATAATGACCTTGCACACTTTCCCCATCATCTTGCATTTTATCCTAAACAAGTACCTCCTTTGGTTTGGCTCTTCTTTAACTGGTTCTTTGATCAAAGTCCTCCTCATCATGAGGTTCTCACCTTCCTCTGAGTTCAAAGGAACTTCAGGTTGTTTATTTGCTACAGCTGTCTCATCTTGAATCAGATTGGTTCTCTTATCTCCTCCATGAGAAGTACTACCTTTCTCTGGACATCTATAGGCCGGGTGTCCCAATTGGTTGCAATGATAACATTTCATGTTGGTGAAGTAGCTGCCTCTTCCTTGTCCACCACTTCTTCCTCTGGAACTGAAACCTCTTCCTCTACCACCTCTACTAGAGCTTCCTTCTTGCTGTTCAGAAAATCTGACTTCTCCTTGGGCTCTTGGTTCTGAGCTTCTTCCATTATAGCCACCTCTTTGTCCACTGCTGTCTTTTCCTTTCCCTCTACCTTTGGGATTTTGCTCTTGCTTCTTTTTGCCTTTCTCCTCTATCTTCAAAGCCATTTGATAGCATTGGTAGACTGTTTTGAAGTTTACCAAGCTCATATCTTCTTGAATAGACCATTTGAGTCCATTTAGATACCTTGCTAACTTGATACTCTCATTTTCAACCACTTTTGATATAAGGCACAATTTTTGAAACTCCTCTGTATATGTTTGGACATCCATATCTTTTTGCCTCAGATTGTGTCTTCTCCTATGCAACTGAACTTCATAATCATCAGGGAGATAGGTGTGCCTTATCTTAGTCACCATTCCTCTCCATGAAACTATAGGACCTTTGCCTTCTTTCTCTCTTTCAGATTGTACAAACTTCCACCATGTGAGAGCTGCTCCTCTCAACCTTGACTTGGCCACCTTTACCTTTTGAGCCTCTGTTATGCCATCACATTCAAAGTGATTTTCAATGCTCTCAATCCAGTCTACAACTGAATTAGGGTCCATTTGTCCACTGAAAAGTGGCACACCCTCCAATGCCTTACCACTCAAAGCCAGTAATGCTTTCAAGAATGGTTCCTCTGCAAGAACAGGGTCAGGCTTTGGAGCTTCCTCCTCCAAATCCTCTTCTTTTTCCTTGGCTTCCTATTCTTCCTTCTACTTTATCTTATCCTTCACACTATATGCTGTCTCATGGACTTCACCCAATAGTTTCTTCATTTGAGAGATCCTTTCTCTGAGCAACCGGTTGTCTTCCTCTTGCTCTTCTACCTTTTTGGCCAACTCTGCATTTGTCACCATGGTTATTTCCTCTGGTGTGTTCTCTCCAACTAACTCAGTGGGCTGAAACATTAATCACAAGCCTTGAATCAATCTTTGCTCTGATACCAATATGGTGTAAGACAATACCCAAGGTTGCTTGCACAACTCCAAGAAGACCTTTCTTGCTGTCTCCTTCCTAGAACCTGACTCCAATGGGTTCCTCTTGAGCTTGGAGATTGACCAAACCCTGCTCCAACTCTTCTCAAAGAGTTTCCTACCTTGTGCTTTACCTTGGGTAGACAAACACCAATTGAAATTGTAATCTTTCTCACTGCACCTAGAAGAGTCTAGATGCTAACTTCAACACCATGCTTGAGCTACTTGTAGGGAAGTTGGAAATACTGTTTCCTTGTGTTTCATGTTCATTTGAAGGCATCTTGGAGATTCTCTATCCTTCACTTTACTCGATTTCCAAAATCTTGCTTGAAGAGGCCTAGTTTCTACTAGCCTTTACCAATCCCTTTTCTGCCCTTTTCTCTCAAACTTGACACACAACCTAGTGAATAAATCACATTTCTTGACACCCTTTTCAGACTTTTAAATCTTTCAAAAGTTTTTAGGTCTCTGTCAGTACTGTACAGATGTTTCCTATACTCTTGGAGAGAAGGGCTAATTTCACCTATCTTCTAGGGTTTCCCCGTTTCCACCTTCAAATCTATCTTGGATTTTTTGATGCTTCTATCCTTGTGGCATGCGAGAATCTCATCTATCCCTGCCTTAGACCGTACTGTTTCTGTACAGTACTTGCAACCCCTGCCTATGCTCTTTGTCTTTTGTTCCTCAAACCTCTAACCGGGTAGACACAGCTCGCCTAGGGTTTAAAATTAAAAATCTTTGCTTGGATTTCTAAAATCCCAACTAACAAATATATACAAGGTAGTGGGTCCCCTATCATTTCCATCCAAACACAGGAAAACTCCACAGTCAGATTTCATGGGGGAGCCATTTATTTACTGACTGCTCAAAACAACTATTACAACCTCTAAACTCTACTCTATAGATTCAAAGAAATAAAACTAATCTAAGTAACTTGTATACAGAATGAAAATGATTCAAAACTATCCTATGAACACTGGAATAATGCAAAAATAGTGAATATTATGCCTTGATATCACTGTTTCTCAAAAACACACGGGGTTTTTCAGAAAACACAGAAATTGCCAAGACTGTCTTCTATTACACATCAAAATATTTGATTACAATCTCTAACTTCTGCTTCTACAAGCCATTCCATCTATTTGGGATGCCATTACCAACTTTCAAGGGCAGTTGCTTGAGCATTTTCCTGATTTTAAGGGATTCCACTCCAACTAAAGTGCATGCAACCAAACAAGTTCATCATGCAATCTTGCAACATTCTTGCAACTCTACCTCTATCCTTAATTATAAGACCTTAATCTCCTTAAACTCGAACCAACAGCTCCTTAACTGACCTTTAGCATCTTCCAACAATGAGAAAGTGGCTTTAACACATTTAATGCATTATATCTTCTAACACAACTGTCCAAATCTTAATAAAGCAAAATTTAACAATAAGATAACCTAATGAAGATTTTATTCTTAGTGACTAACTCTCCACACACACAATACCTTCTAAGGTCCAATCTAAACACACAAACATTCCTAACTTGGCTAAAGTCAGTACAAGCCAAAAATTTTAAACAAACAAAGTGGAGGTCAGCCTAGGTGCTCCTGCACCAATTATCTAGTTTTTAGGTGGGTATATAAAGACCTCAAAAAGGGGATCCATTGGCAGAGGGTAGGATATAGTAGGGTTTATCATAGATGCAAGGAAGGTATGTTCAAAAAGGTTTTAATCAAATTCAATGGAACATATTTAAAGGTTCAATCAAAAATGAAATGATATAGATGGAGTAGCTCACTCATTGGATATATATCCATCCGAGGTAAAGGGTTCAAAATAAGAAAAGAGGTATGGGAAGGTTTCAAAAGGAGTAAGTTATAGAGACAAGACCTTTAAAATCCTTAATTTTTTTATATGGGATTATTTTTTATATTATGATTTACCCAAGTGAGGGTGATTTGAGGGATAAAACTATATCTAAAAATGATATCTAGATATTTAGAGCCCATGAAAACATAATATTTAAGGAGTATAACTCAAACCAAGGGTAAGGTACAAAAATAGTATCTAAAGGAGTGATTAGTTAATTTAGTTGGAGAGAATTTGGTTGACATAGTCATCATAGATTTAGCTCAATAATATTTAGGGTCTAGGGCTTAGGGTTTAAGACCTTTAGGATTTAGGCTTTCTATGGTAAATAGGATTTAGGTTTTAGGGTATTAGTTATAGTAGTAGGGAACATAGTGGCTTTAGAATAGGCCTTAGGAATGGTAATAAGATCCGAAACAAAAATAAATGAATATAAAACATACTTGAATTCAAAACTTACTTTAATTTAAAATAATTTGATCTTGCTAATCCTAATCTTATCTATAAGATGATTTAATTGAAAAAATTACATGATTTATAAAATAAATACTAAGTCTCCTTGACCATAATATCTTCACATCCTTTCTTCATGTAATGTTTGTTCCTTTTCTTTTGAATATGATTGTGTAGTCTTATTTTATTTGTCCTTTTATTTACCATCTCATTATTTTCAAAATATAATTTTGATAATTCTTTTACCATTATTTTTTGTTGTGCAATGTCTCCCAAAACTGTAAATACAAAATCTTCAATTCCATGTTCTAATTGTAAAGCACTTGCAATTATTTTTTTAAGTAAAATTTTCACTATTGTATGATATTAAAAACATGAAAATTGACCTCATATATATATGCAATTCACATAAATATTTAATTGCAAAAAAGTAGCCAAAAGTAACCTTCATTTGAAGGTCAACAAGTAATTTTTTTAATATTATTTTATTGGTGGACCTTCATTCGAAGGTCTTATGTCACAAATAATTAATATTAGTTTGGCCGCCCCAAAATATCTTTGTTCGAAGGTACCTTTGAATGAAGGAAATATATTTGATCAAAGGTTTTTTATTGAACATCAAGTTCTTTGTTCTACACGTGGAAAAATAGTATTGAAAAAATCTAAAAAAAGTTGTGCACTAGGTATTGATGTCCTTGTTTATTGTTCTACACGTGGAAAAATAATATTGAAAAAAAAAAGAAAAAGTTGTGCACTAGGTATTGATGTCCTTTTTTAGCAAAAAAAAATGAATTTCGATATATACAAAACACGTTATGCATTACAAAAGACACATGTCCAAACTATAATTACCCTAACTTCAAAAATTAATTTAAAAGTTATGCAATTTTTTTTTATGAAACAATATATATGCACTAGATATTATTGTTACAAATCTATATTTTATAAATTAGAATTTCATCCTTTCTAGAAAAAAAGTTATGCATTCTGAGATAAATGATACCTTTTAAAAGTGATGTTTACTATTAAAATTTATGTAAAAAAAAAGTTACAATTTTTTTCAATTTTTTTAAAAAATATATTTAGAATCTACAAAGAAATTGTCACAAATCACTAGTTCACATCATCTTCAAATTCTTAATGGTTTAATTTCTATAGGTTTTAGAATATGAATATTTAGTTAAAAATGTTGATTTCAATGTCCTACTTTGATCAAAAAGTGGAACTCATTATTGTGGGATTATCCTACTTGACTATTCCATCATTGCAAAAGAACTGAACTGCAAAATGATGAGGAAAAACAAAAAGACACAAGATAAATTTGGACTTTGATACTATGGGTAGACTATGCTCACTGTTGCACCCTAGTCTACTCCACTTTTTAGATCCAATTCACTATTCTATAACTATCAATGCACCCAACTACAGATTCCCGAGGAAAAAATAAGACATGAGATAAACGCCAACATCTTCTTCTTGTTTCTCTTTTTAATTGCCTTTTATGTTTAGAAAGGATCATTACAACAAATTTTTCATTTTTTTGGTTGTTTATAATTTTCATTTCCTTCCAATGTATATTCACACAATTTTTATGGTAATTGAATTATCTGTGAAAGTAATTTGACACTTCATTATTCTATCAATCTCTTTTCAAATACTTAGAATGGGCATAGGCCATTGGATTTGGAGCTATTTAGTCTTGTCAAGAAAACATAAACTGGTTCCTTATTTTATTTTTGTTCATTGACAAGGAGAAGCTCTACTCTATGTATTTCTAGCCGAGTATATGTAGAGCTATGATTTTTTTGTTTATATGATAACTTTTTTATCTACTTTATTGTCAAATTCAATGCATTTCATATATATAGCAGGTAGTAGTTGGTATGCACTACAAATTTCCAAATATTCTCTTCATTTCTTTGTTAGTGTTCTTAATGTAGCTGGTTTTTTCTGTTTATTTCATCAGCTTCAAAGTACTCTCTTAGATTTTGTAAGAAATGGGATTTACTTTGAATTTTATTAAGATGTCTATTTTTTTGAGACACTGGTAGAGTGATGTTGCAAAATTATGGAATTGATCAATGCAATCTTCCATCTCTTTATTGTTACTCAAATCAATAAATAAAGGAAAAATGTTTACGATACCATGACAAAAGTGAAGCTAAATTTGGATGTTGCGTGTTAGGAATAAATTTATCACCCCAAAGTGGCCTACAAGTCTCTACCTCAAAATTTATAAGAAACACATCTATGCCATTTATAATTATGCACTTTATCACTTTCCAATAATTTAGGAATCATAGGAACGATAAAACATCAAATAATAGGTTTGCTAAGTCTCACCATTACTATATAAAATGTAGAATATATTTTCTAAATCTAAGTACTTGTTTGTGGAATAAAAATTTGATTTGTGTAGTTGTTTAGTGACTAATTTTTACTGCATATTAGAATTAAGAGTAGATATAAATGCATAATTGCACCGTATAGCCATTCTAATATTTGAAGGACTCAATGTATCTTAAAAATTGTATGTCACAAATTAGCCACTAATGGATGTGATGGGCATACAAGATATCACTTTTGTCTCATTGAGAGACTATAGTTATAGACAATGAATTTCTTGTAGTTACATTTAATGATGTATAAAATGAAATATATCTACTTTTAACCCATCCACTATCCAATGATATTAGGCTCTTGATTACAAATATATTTGCAATCATAATCGAATTCATGAAATCTCAAAATCAAACCGTAGAATATTCATAGAAAATAAATTAAGTAATAAATTATCCATCACTATTCTATGCCAATGAAATTATCTACGCCCACTATTTTTTGGATCAAACATGCAATAAGTGACAAGTACTATTTTTGGATAAACTTTGGAAGTTCAAGAGGTTGAACCATATAATGATGATGGGATTGAGAATTAGGATTTGGGTTTCATGTATATCAAGTGTCTACAAACTTGTTTGCAATAAAAAGTTAATAACGTTCAAATTACTAATTAATTACATTTTAAATTATTTGTAAGCATTAAAAGCTAGTTCCAAGCTGGATGTACTAGAGTAGGTTGTTTCCTCATATCACACACCAAAAATTAGGTAAATTTGTCTAGAGCGAGTGTTTCTTCTTAAATATTTAAACTACATTTAACTTTACTAACTCCATTTTTGTTGATTTTTTTAAAGAATATCAAAGTTTTATAAGGAATATATTGGTTTGGCTAATATTTTAGTTTTTTGTATTATTTTGCATGTTTTTAACTAATAATTTAATACAAATTTCTCTTGCCATCAAAGAGTAAAAAATCTAAACACATTCTTTGTTGCAATCCAAAGAAAAAAACTTGAAACTTCTAACTTACTGGTCTTGTAAGGCGACTATTTAGAAGACAAATTTATAGAAATTTTTCTTTTCTTGTTTTCTTTGTATGTTTATGTGTCTTTTTAAACTATTTCTTTAAGGGATTAAAATGAATCATACACATTTCAATTTGGTTAATTAAAGAACCACTGTATTTTAATCTTGAAGGACTATGTGTGTATGCTCATATCTTGCACGCTTGATCTTGAGAATAAGAAACACCACTTCATTTTTATTTTTAGGAGGCTTTCTTGAGGATTTCATCACCCTAAGGGACAACCTCAACCATGTTTTTTGGTGAGGTATAGAAAGGGGGGAGAGAAAAAATTGTACCTCAAAAATGTTTCATCGTTGTGTTTTCCAGAGCCTAGGAGCTTGACCTTCCTAGGATCATGCATACATATGAGCCCTTAGTTCATTTATTTCCCTTGGATAGATTGTAAATAGAAGCTTAAGACCTTTGATTGTCTTCTAGTGTGGTGCAAGGGATGCGAATCATACCCTAAAGTTACTCACCATGTACAACCATTTGTTGAGATAGCAACTATCCTTAGATAGGGCCTTATCCTTCCAAGGAAGTGGGTGTATAGGTGGTACATGACCTTGAATACCCTAGCTATCCATTCACATGACAAAGGTATTAGCTTTGTTGGTGGGCCACACTATAACTCACTCTCACTTGAATACTTTTAGTGTTGTTGTTGTGTCTTTTGTGATTGTCATGTTAGATTAGAACCTCCCCACTTGAAGCCAAATGTAGACTTCATCCTTTGAGCCATATATATTTTAATCTTTTTTCATTTTTTAGTGCAAGTATTCAAAAAATTTAAAATCTAAAAACATTGAAATATTCCAAAAAATAAAGTCTTCACTTTGTTTTCTTATATTAAGATTCTTCTCTTGTTAAGTTTAAGGTGTCCCTCATCTCCAAGATAGGTTTGTTGGCATGTCATGCTATTTTTCATTGATGCCAATAGTTGATGTTCATGTTGCACTTGTCAAAAGGGTTTGTGCTTGGAGTTTTGTTACAAGGTCTTTGATGTCATGATTTAAGGTTCTTTGATGTCATGATTTAAGGTGCTTGCTTGTTTATGATTCTTATTCAAAGAGTGTGTGATTTCCAAAATTGGAGGTGCACAAGGTATTTAATGCCACTGTTATGCAAGGTGAGTTGTTTGGCACTACTTGGTGTCATAGTGCTTGCACATTCAGTGTGTTGGTGGTGGTTGCAATGCAACACAAATTTGCTTCATGGTGTGTAGTGCATAATGTTTTCAAAGATAGTTTTGGTTCATTTCACAAATTTATTCATTCAAAGATACCATAGGTTTATTTTCTTTATCAGCTTCAAATGAGTAATGTTCTGCTTCAAGTATATATGGTGAAAGCCAGTGATTCATAAGCACTTGAATTTAAGTATCTTGAGGTTTTGTTTCACTCGGGGTTTCCTTTCTTTCTTTGAAGTTCATTCAAAAACCCTATATAAGGTTTAGTGTGCAAAACCAATAAGCAAGGTTACTTTTTGTTTTATTTGCACTTTGACCTGGGATCACTGGTTAAAGGCAGGTTAAGTAGTAAACTTAAAGGGGTTATTTTCATGCATTAACCAGCCCCTCCACTTTAGTAACTTGCTCAACAGGTAAAGATTTCGAAGGCTTTAAAATCAATAGCCATTATTTAAATGTATTAAAGGCGGCTTTAAGAAATCAAAGTTCAGTTTTTAAACGTCACCAACAGTTATTTCTCAAAGCTTAAATTTGACAGTCGTTCACATGGTTGTGCTCATGAGTTTGTTGTGTAACTGCCTTGTAAAGCAATGATCTATGATCACCATGAAGCCAACAGTTTGAAGATCAACGAATTACATTATGTTTGTATTCCAATCGGGATGTGGTGAGTATTGAAGTAGTTATGTTTTTTGTGAATGTGAGTGTCGTTGTAAGAAAATGAACAATGAAAAAGATTATTGAAAGTGGCAGAGATACAGTGATTCAATGATATTTGACAGTCTTGATGCTTCGAAGTTTCTTGTTTAGTCACTTTGCAGATGCTGAGACTTGATGGGTATGGAATATAAGATGACAGTATCAATGTTTAGCTTTGACAGTGCTTTGCCTGTTGATCTTGCACTAATATCTTTTTGGTAGTGTCAATTTTTTCTTGCAAACACAATCTTCTTTGTCTTCTTTCTTGCATAAGCGCAGTGGAGTACGTTGCACATAGTGGAGTTGGATGATGATCATGCATGAACATAATGGTCTTTAACGGTGGTATGTGACAGTGGTGTTTTCCTTGAGACAGTAATATATTGTGATAGTGCCAACTGTGCCATGATAATGATATGCATGCAATCTTCTTGACAGTGGTATTCCTTAATGATAATGGTTGGCTAGTAAATGATTATATTGTCTGTATCCTAGTGATGGACAGTGTAATTTGTATGTGTTATCTGGATCTTGGATAATGATGTGTTTTGACAATGTTAACACTCTTTATGTTTTACTGTTGAGGTTTTGACAATCATAGTTTGCAAATGGCACAAAGGACAACTCTTTGTCACAGTTTAATGGCGATTTTCCTTGAATAATATTCTGCAGTGACATGGCAGAGAGAGCAACACGTGTCAAGGTGATAAGTGAACAACATGGAGTAGTCATCCAATTGATTCTTGTTGCAGCAATAGTTTGGACAGTGATAGTGTGTAGATAAGGTGATAGTGTGCAGATAACTCCAAGTGATGACTATGACATATGTGTATCTAATGGTGACATTTTAACTTGAGAATCTTATTGCAGGACTGGTTGTTCATATACAGTGTCATTTTGGCTTGAGAGTATTTTACTACAGAAATATAATGACAGTGATGCGCTATGATAATAATATTGATTGTTGTCTTTTTATGGAGCTCATTTGCAGGGGGAGTCATCCATCCTTTGTCATTTGATGTCAAAGGGGGAGTAAATTGAATTGCGAGTTGGTTGTTTCGCCATCAATGACAAACAACATCAACAAGGTTTTACTTTCCTACATAATCATCACCTAACATCCATATCTACTAGTCAAACTAGTCACCTTTTTAGGACCATATATACATTTAAGCCATTTTGATATAGGCCTTGTCCAAATTTAGCACATCTTTCCTTAGGGTTTATCCATCAGCCTAGACATCCATCATCATCAATAGTGGTAATATCCTTTTGTCGTACCATAACTTGAACACATCTTTATAAAAATCCATATTGTTGACATCCTTTTTCCTACCATAACTTCATCACATATTCATAGAAATCCTTATCCTAGGTCATGTAATCACTTCCACCATCGTAAAATTCTATGTCCACATCCTTATACACATCAAATATACTTCAATCTACAAATTAGGTTGGCACATCCATAAAAATTTATCTCCTAAGTTTAGATGACCATTATAGTATCTATTGTCACATAACATCTTCATAGATATCCATATCATAGGTTAGGTAATCACATACACCATCATAACATCCTCATACGCATCCATTATCCTTGGTTTAGAGTATCATTTTCTTATGTCATATATCACCCCTTTGTCTACAACTTAGGTTGATACCTCCATAACCGTCTACCTCCTAGGTTAGACTATCATCTCTATTATCCATGATAACATCCATAGTTAAAATATCATCCTCAAATACATCCACATCCTAGGTTTGATCATCACTTACATTACCCCATACACATCTTTGGTTTGGACTATCATTTAGGTCCATCATATACCATCATCTTAGGTTAGACAATCACTTACATCTATATCCTTTCATACCATATACATCCTTTATCCTAGGTTTACAACATCATCTCTATCTATATCAGAAAATTTTATCGTCGAAATATCACCATTACATATGCAGAGTAACAACATCACATTGCTCCTACCACATATTTGGTTGAACCCCACCATTTACACCCATAGCATAAACTCACATCCTACCACCATCATATCCCACAAAATAATCCTACTATATCAACAAATTTTAATCAAAACCATTTACATATAGATATCAAACATCATCATTATTTAATAGTCAAATATTATCCAAAAACAAAAAAATAAAAAAATAAAAGACTAAAATTGTTAAATCTAAAAACTAATAAAAAATTAGAGATCTTATGTTCATGCCACTCACTACTAGATCACAAGAAAAGGGTAAACCCACAAAAGTGGTTTACAATTCGAGTGAGGAAAGAAAAGTTGAAAAAATTGACCCCATGGCAAAAAATTTTATTTTTGGGGTTCGAGTGAACTATTAGGTTCAAACGAACCAAAAGAGGGTTCACTAGAACCTAGGTTCAAGTGAACCCATTTAATGAAATGCCCCACCATTCCCACCAAAAAATACAAGGAAATCCCCTTTTGAAAGGGGGTTTGCTTGAACCCCCCCTAGTTTGGGCGAATCCCCCTTTTCCCACCTTCCTGCTCTCTAGCACAAAAAAAAAAGATTTTTTTCCCTTTGAAGCTCGGGTTGAGGATGAAAATGGAGGATAATTCACAAACCCAAATGGAATTAGGTATTCCTCAGAACGAGCTATCAAACAACTACAATTTTAATATATTTTGGTTTTATTATGTATTTATTTTTTTAGTTTTATTTAACATAGGTTTTTCACCGAAAATCAAGATCTTTGTTCTACACATCTGGAAAAATAGCTGATTATCAATTTTTTTTTTGAAAAATATGAGTGTGCCAAATATTGAAGTCCTTGATCCAACAAAAAAATTTGAATTTTGATACATAGAAAAAAAGTTACGTGTTATACGGTCCGCCTATGTTTGAATTGTAATTGGTTTGACTTCGAAACTTGATTAAGGAAAAAATGTTCAACAAAACACTATCTAACCAATTGGAAGCACTAGATATCGGAGATAAAAATCTAAATTTGAGAGAATTAGAATTTTATCCTTCATGGAAAAAAAATTATGCTTTATACGGTGAGTGTCACTCCTTAAAAATGTTGTTTTCTAAAAAAAACTAGTTTTCGAAGATGGAAAAAGAAGTGTAATTTAATTCCAAAAAATTTGAAAAAAATATATTTAGAATCTATAGATAAAATGTCACAAATCACTAGTTTGCATCATCTTCAAATTCCTCATGGTTTATCCGCTTAGTTAGAAAAAATTATTTTAGTGTCGAGTTTGGCCAAAAATTGTAAACTAGTATTGTGGGATCACCCAAAATAAAAATATAGAACAAAATATCATAGATCCACCTGCAACTAGTTAGTACAGTCAAGGTGAGGGTTTGCAAGTCCACCTTAGAGGTGAAAAATAAGGCATGGTAAACCAACCTGAATATTCTCCTATATTTATTGAATTTATGAAGGTTGACCATTTATCTCCTAAGTTTAGATTACCATTATAGTATCCATAGACACATAACATCTTCATAGACATCCATATCATAGGTTACATAATCACTTACACCATCATAGCATCCTCGTACACATCCATTATCCTTGGTTTAGACTATCATTTACTTATGTCATATATCATCCCTTTGTCTACAACTTAAGTTAAACCTCCATAGCCATCTACCTTCTAAGTTAGACTATCATCTCTATTCTCTATCATAACATCCATAGTCAAAATATCATCCTCAAATACATCTACATCCTAGTTTGATCATCACTTACATAATCCCATACACATCCATTATCTTTGGTTTGGACTATCATTTATGTCCATCATATATCATCATCTTAGGTTAGACAATCACGTAAATCTATATCGTATCTTCATATCATTACCATAAACATCCTTTATCCTAGGTTTACAACATCATCTCTATCTATACCATAACATTGTCTTGTCCAAATATCACCCATTACATGCATAGAGTAACAATATCACCCATAACATAACATCATATCTTACCACCATCATATCCCTTAAAATAATCCTACTATATCAACATATTTTATTAAAAACATTTACATATAGACATAAAACATAATCCTTTATCTTTAAGAGTCAAATATTATCCAAAAAACATAACATTCAAAAAATAAAAGACCAAAATTGTAACTAAAACCAATAAAAAATTAGATTCTTAAGTTCATGCCACTCATGTTACTAGATTGCAAGCAAATAAAAACATGTAACAAAATATCATAGAACCACTTGCAACTACTTATTATAATCAAGGTGAGGGTTAACAAGTCCACCTTAGAGTTGACAAAGAAGAGATGATAAACCAACCTAAATATTCTCCTATGTTTATTGAATTTATGAAATTTGACCTTACTCAAACATATCTACATTACCTTTTAGGTTTTAATAAAACATGTCTCTTAGAATAACATATAGAGGAAAATGTCCAAAAGTAATTACATGAGGATTTATCCTAAAATTTTAGGACAAACTCTTGAGTGGCTTGATCTTTGAAATGACAAGAAACACAATGGTGATATTTTTTCTTCTTTCCTCCAATTATGGAGTATTTCTACTCCATTCCCATTGGTTATACTAGAAAATGAATCATAGAAGATCAATCTGGGTACAAATACTAAACCCAAAATAATTTATATTGAAAATTGGTATGTCACTAAAAGAACAAATAGGTCCATATTCAATAATAAAGGAGAAAATAATATGGTTATAATAAATTATTTTTGTCCCCACATCTAATGTCCCAAAATCAAAATTTATCTACGAACTCATTACTCCCAACTCTCAATTGTATCATGAAATATATAAATACTTATATCATTATAGGTCTTATCAGCCACATATCTAACATTTTTAGGTAGGTTATAAGTGAATATTGAACAAAACTTTCAACCATGGGATATGAAATTCTATTTTATTGAGGTTATAATGATAGTTCTATGATTTTGATATTAATAAATTATTTTCTATGACTTGATCCCAATGATTGTGAACCATTAAATTTATTTTTTTACCAAAATGAATTAACAAAATGATGAACCTCTTATTCTCCTATGTTTCATTCAATTATGAGGGCTATAATGTGTAATTAACAATCAAAAAACAAACCTAACCGATATAATAGTAAAAAGGTAGGTTTTAAGATGGTAAAATGATGTGTACCTGTTGCAGAAAGTGCTTTTTTGGACCTCACTAAGGACTCATTCGCCTAGTGGTGAATGGGTCCCTACTAGGGTTCTAGAAAATTAGTTTTTGGGTTTTGTTATTCAATGTCCACACTCTTAAATCCCAGGTGTTTAGCTTCCAAAAGTCAAAAATCAATTTTGTAGAATAATTTCCGTGATATTGCAAGAAAGATGACAACTCTTACAACTTTGCAACTTTGACAACTTTTTCTCTCCACTTGATCTTCAATCTAAAACCTGCAATCAAACATCAAGAGAGAAGAATTTTTTTTATTGTTATGGAATAGGGTTTTGCCTTAGTCAAACCCCATTTTGCTAATTAAACCTTGAATTGAAACAATGGATGAAAGGAAAGATGAATGAACAATGTAATGCTACACCTCACCAATCATCAATTGAACCTTGGATTACAAATCAACAATCTTGCATGAAGTGGCCTCAAAGAATGTAGATCTTGATCACAACACTTGATTAGAAACAATGCCTTGAATATGCTTGAATTAGATCTTCAATGCTATATCAACACATTAGCTCAACAACATGCATGGTGCACTATGCCTTTGACATGATGATATGATCTTTGATTGCTGCAATAAACTCTAATAATTTACCCTTGAATTCCTTATAAATGCTCTTGAATACTCTCTTGATCAGAAACTTGCTATAATGCTTGAAGAATTGAAATTGCTAGGTGAAACTATGTGTTCAAAGTAACCTTATATTTATACTTATCTTAAGATTAAATCCCAAAATTCAAATAACACAAGCTGACATCAGATCTTGAATTGGAAATCATTAAAATAACACCAAAAACATATTCCAATGGTGTCCTAAGCTAAGTGAGGACCCATTCGCCATAGGGTGAATGGGTCCTAACATACTTAACTAGGATACACTTCGGGGATTGTGAAATGTTATGTACAAAGGAGGTCCTAGGACCTAGTGAGGACCCATTTGCCAGGTGGTGAATAGGTCCTAGGTCACTAACCTAGGACACATTCCTCATAAAATTAAGTGTTGTGTAGTATTATTTAGGAGTGTTGGGTTTATCCCTCGATAATGCAATAAATTAGGCTTGGATTTGAATTTAAGGGGCTAATTAAGGTCAAATTAACCTCAATTAATTAATAAATCCCTAGATTAGTGTGAAAGTATAAATATACACTTTAAAACACCCTAAATAAGCAATCATTAAGTCCATTTTATGATTAATTATTCATTCGCAAATTAAGTGTGAAAAAGGGTTACATTTTTCGACGCTACAAATTGATATACTCTTTTGCAATAGGTCTTTGAAATTATTCTTATATTATTTTGAAGCTCAAATGAAAGTGTGAATAATAAGGTAAGGAGAAGTATATCATGGAGTGATTAGAAAAATAAATATAGTAGTTCCTACATATTTGGTCAAGATAGAGGACCACTAACCATCTTACAATTATTCATAATGACATAAAGAATACATGAGAATCACTTATTGAATGTATGTGCAAAAATTCCAAACCAAGGAAACCATATCTCAAGTGATGACCTTGAATGAACGCCTATTAGAGACATGATAATGATGAGATGGAATTATGTACTACAATCACTCTTGAAAGACTCCCTCACTTTATAAGGAGAAGGTTTGTTGGATAGTACATAGAAAAAATTTATGTTGTAGTTGATAATTTCACCCTACAAGTCCTAGAAGTAACTTGCAAGCAATTATCCTATCACAAATGAGAGATCAAAGCAAGATGATTTATTAAATAATTTGAGAAATTTAATTGATGCAATAACTTGAGTACATAAATGATTACAATGAAAGGAGAATACTTATAACATAAAATAAGAAAACCCTAGATGAGAGTTTGATTAGATTGAGACAAGTGTCATCATCTAATGTAATGAGACAACATCCTTTAAATATAGCTCAATGTAATAATAAAAAATAAATTCCTAAGTTTAGATTAAGTCATTAAAGTAAAATGTGTCTAATAATTAATTAATTATTAGGTGATGACTTATTTACTACAACATTTTCCTTAAGATCATCAACTTAGGGATAAACTAAATAATTGATAAATAAATCAATAATGGATGTAGAATGGGTCTCAGATACAATGCCTAATGTAGTACCCAAGAACAAGAAATTGAAATCTCTCATAACTAGAGAAAAAAAAAACCTCATGGGAAAAAAATTCCTCTTCAAACAAGAATGCACATAAATCAAAGTATATATTTGAAAAAGGAATTTAGGACTCAACATGTCCCCCCAAGTGCTTATTTGATCACATAAGTACAATCAAGATCACCCCTATTGGAGAGAAAATATGAGACAATAAATTCCCCTCAGTAGGAAGTAGCTCTTTTTCCAAAACTGAAAAGCTTGAAGAAGAACGTTGAAGATGATCCAAAAATGACAAAAAATGTTCCTCCCCTTAAGAAGAAACACATCCAATGAAATATGTAGAAGAATCTCTTTTAGGAGAAGAGGTTTCATGATGGATGCCATGAAAAAATGCTCAAGGTTCCACATTTCTAAATCAAATGAAGCCAAATCAGATGAAGCAAATTCACACAACTGTGAAGATACTTATAAAACAATGTACAAAGGAAATTTTGAAGTGATGATAGGCAGGTTGTATAAATCATCAAAGAGAAAGTGAATATCCTCAAGTGTGTCCCCAATATCTTCAATGTGTGACTCAACAAATAATTGTAATGTCTAGCAATAAATCATTTCACAAAATGAAACTAAATACTAGATACATCCTACTAAAGTGATCCAATCTTTGAAGATGCAGGAGGTGTGGGAGGAGAAGGCTCAACACAAGTCTCATGACCCAGGATGAAGGATGGAAGTACACATAGACTCAAGTGACCAATTCTCCTCAGATATCCGATCTTCTCTAGATGCATGAGGATGTAGGCCAATCAATGGTAGTGCAAGCTCATTTGGAAAAAAATGAGATAAGGTATACAGTCGAGAGGAGTGATCTACTATGGAATAATTGCAAGAATCTCTCTAATGTGTAGGTATTTGATAAGCATTAAATCAGGTGTGAATTCTACTTTCTTACCTTCCCCATTGTGTGTAATTTGATAGATGGAAAGGAGATTGGAAGACAATGAAGAGACACAAAGTACATCATAAAATGTTCATTATAACCATAAATGGAGATCATTTCCCAGTAACAATCATATAAGTGTTATTCCCCATCAAAATATGTGGTAATGTGTAAGGTTAATATGAAGATAACATACCTAAAGATGAAGCCATTTATTGGACTAAATATTAGTGGATTCAAAGAGAGCATGGCCTTTCATCTTATCTAATGCTTGTGCCATTGTGGTTGACCTTAATTGTGAAGGTTTTGAAGTGAAAGAAAAGGATGAAGGCAACTAAATATTATTCCTTTGTAGAATACGATTTAGCTCATCAATATGGCATGCTTAACACTGATGCTCATCATGTCCTATCTTTTTGCAATAGGAACACTTTGGTTGACCCTTCTTAAGTGAGTCCCCCTTAGAAGAGGAATAATAATTAGAGATATCCTATCAATTTGATTCCTTGGATTTTTCATGTCACTTAGAATCCTTTTGTTTTTGTTTCTTACTTTTTCCATTTGAGACCTTCAGATCTCTAGTGCCTAGTGATGCAATAAGAGAATATCACTTTGAAGACTTAAATGAACCCATCTATACCAAATTTGTGTGCTCTTGAGTGAGGGATGTATAAAAATAATCAAGTGAAGGCATAATGGATCTAGTAACAAGTGTATCCCTAATGGTATCTATATGATCTCCTCTCTAACGTGCATAAGATAAGAAGCTAAATTTTTCCAATGAAATAGTATCTTATTAGGAAATTTGGACCATATTTGTATGTGTGTGACTATCAATGGGAAAAGAGGGGAAACACATGCAAACATGCACCATGCTGAATATTTTAGATATTTTAAAGAGAAAGCAAATAAATGAACACAATCAAGTTGTCAGTAAGTGTCATTTGAGATTTAAGTTCAATATTTATATTTTTTAATGACTATTATATTTTCTCTCAAAAATAACTAAATCAATCTTATTAAATTACAAATGGTATTAATCCATTGGTTGATGAGGATGATGATGTCAAAGTGAGTTTTATTCATAAAATTAATTTACCACTAGTAATGTCAATATGGTATTTACAATTAAATATTAATCAATTTTTATGGTTCTTAAAATTAATCATTTCTTATTCCAATTATAGATGGTTATAATCAATCATAAGATCATGATGTACTTGGGGTTGTCATTGGTGAAGATCAAAGGGCTAGTAAATTTTAATATCACCATTTTATAATAAAATACTAAGAGCTTTTGAAGAAAAAATTAACTTAATCATTGTTATTTCTATTATAGATAGTTGGAAATCATCTGATGCTTCCAATAATAACTTTCAAATTTCAATTGATTATTTAAATTCACTACTCCAAAATTTACCAACTAGAGAAGATGAAAAAATATTTTTAATTAGTGTGTTGATAGATTTAGAAAAGATATCAATGCATCTATTGCTTCCTTGTCCAAATTTACATCAATCCATAGCTTAGAGGACATTCCTATGAGATGAATATCACCATGGTTTAGTCTAAGAAAAATGTTCAAACACCATTCAATTAATCAAAGAGTCAATTTCATTCATCAATAATTGAATGAAAGAGCCAAGGAGTATGAATAATTTCACATCCCCTCTTTAAGTGATAGAAAGAAAAATTAAAAAAAAGGTCTTCAATCATTTAGGCATAACAATACAAGAAGAAAGGGTTATTATCAGGCAACAACAAAGTGAGTACATTTTTTCAAAATTATTTTATTATTTTATAGCAATAATTCTTGCTCTTATCTCATACATTAAGAATATGTCATTATAGGTTTGGATGATCAAGAAAATACTTGACATCAATTTCCCTTCTATTGATCTAAACCAAACAATGACATATCAAATACAAAATATAGATGATAATTTTATAACTAATAAATTTGTTGATTCATTAAATGGAATATCCTCTCAATGCACATTTCTAACAAGTTTTTCTATACTTAGAAATAAAATAAATAGAAAATATGATTTGTGAAACTCAACCATCAATGCTTAGTTTTATCCTTGGCCAAACATTTTAACATACCATTCTAGGTAATTAAGAATTTTAATATTGTTTAGATTAAATACATATTTTATTTTTACACAATATTTTTTCTTAGTTGATTTGTTAAATGTACATGCCATTACAATTTTAAATGATCTACAAAACATTGGACAACATAGCTTATGATTTGTATTGATTTTAATCAAACACCAACAACAATAGATGCAATACAAACTGGAGATGATAAATAAATTATAAAATTATTTTCTAACAAGTTTGAATGTTTAATTTGTAAATTAATTTTATAACTAAATTATGTAATTTAAATAGATTTTGATGATATTATATTGGAGGAACATGGTCAACACTATTATGGATAATCAATATAGCTTATCATACCTTCAATTTTTTGATATTTTCTTAAGTACTTAATGCTAGATTGATAGTGAGGGAGGAAAGGAAATCCTTCAATATGCAAATTCAATTACCTTCCCCTTTGACAATTGGAACTTTGAGGGAGTAGCTTGCAGATTCAAGATAGAGACATCATTTATATATTGTACTTTTGAAAAGTACACAATAAATGTACAAAATTGGCTCATTGGCCTAATTATACTTAAGGAAACTATAACTGAGAGTCATAGTTGTTGACCCATTGTATTGCTAATTATTAACTAATTCAATGTTTATAATATTTTATGTACTTATGAGAGTACTTCATTAATAGAGTTCACTTAATTTTTATTATATGATTGACCTTGTCTTTTGAATCCTATTTTGAATACTTTAAGGGCACTTAAGTTAGATCCTTTTAGAAGATAATCTTGTAAAATATTGGTTATTTTGATAATTATTATACCTATTTTTTTATGTGGTATTAATACACATTATTTATGTCATTTACTAGATATGCACTAAAATAGACTAAACAAGTTGTTCAAATTAATAATGATTATGGATTTCTTGTGGATTTGAGAGTGTATATCCTTTTCTTGTCATAATCTATTCATTCATTAGATTAGAAAGTAAATTATATATGTTGTAAATTTTTGATTATAATGTTAAGAGTATGTTTAATTTTATTGGTAAACTATTGTTAATTACATCTTGTATTGGCATATTTGATCTTGATGCAATGATTAGTCATTGTATTATTCTTATGATTTGTTTACTTGTGAATTATGGCTAAATTAGAATGTAAGTTTTTATGAATTTAATTAAATTTAAAGTGGTGGTTAAGTATATTGAAAACCACATCTTCAAACTATTTCTGAAAAATTCATAAATCAAGGGAGTTGTCATACTAACTATCTATGTTATATACATGAAAGTACCTTTGAAATAATCTGAATAAAAATTTAATAATGAGGGATCATGTGGTATGATCCAAAACATAGATACAAAAATACTCAACAAATTTTAATCCAAAAATATTTAGAACAACAAATTTATGAGTAAAAAAAGAAAATTGAGTTCTAAGTAAATATATTTATTTATAGATTAATTATATAATTACGCCGAAGGCGTCCCCATGCTCAACTTTTCCAACCCTTTTGACATCCAATGATGCAGATTCACGGAGAGGCAATGGACTACTATGTAAGGAATCTTAGCCATTCATCATTTTTTGGCCATTTTCATTGTCATTTAAGCACCTTTTTGTTGCTTTCCCCCACTGTTGTTGCTTTCCGCTCCTTCAAACTCTTCATCTGGCTCTTTGTTGTTTTTAGCTGATTGGAACTAGTCTGTGATGATCTTCTATGATTTGGAATCTTCATTAAGTGTAAGTTGTTTCTTGTTGTTTTATTTTCTCTTTTATGTGGTTGTGTTTGGGTTTTTAAACAAAAAAATTAAGAAGACGGCTATACGTTGCTATCTGTTAAATGAAGGGATTGGTTCTCAGAAAGTTCTCTCATGCTGGGAAAAACAACTGTCAGGTAGTTGAAACATTCCTCACCACATGCCTGAAAAAAAACATCAACTCGCAACCAATATTTTCATTTAAAAGCCTACAAATTTTTTGTCTTGAACTCAAGAATCGAGTAGCGCTAAAAACCTGATATTTTTGGATGCTTAATTAGGTGTGCATACAAAACTTGGGTGCATTGACATGTACTATCCCCTATTTTTTAGGGTTTGGTTTTGTTAGGGTTTATCTATTCTATTAAATCAATGTAAAGCTACGCTCCAATCTCCTCCATCCATTGAACTATCTTTAATTCTGCTGAATTCATAAAAGCTACATCCTCACCCACGGTGATGAAAGGGAATTCTAAATTCCACAAATGAGCATGTTTTGCAATATGGGGAAAATGAAAAGTTATTTTGGAGGAAGTTAATAATTTTTTTGCACTAATACGAGTTTTTTCTAAGGTCGAAGAACTCAATTACTCTTGATTAAACTTTGAAGAAAAAATCCCCGGTATGAGATATCGTGGAATGCTGAAGAAAATTCACATGGGAATTTGAAGGATGAGGAAGCTGTGGCTGATCCTACATAGTGTGCAAGTTGATGCCATAGAGCTCATCTCCAAAATCTGCATTCTGAGTCCATGCAAGAGAGAAGCAGTTACCCTTTAGTTTGTTGACTAGAAGGTAGGGAGTGACATTTGAGTTCAAAGGTCAACTGGAGAACCTGCACTTTGAATGCTCTAGTAAGCCTGGTTGAATTACAACCTTATTGAAAAATTTCATGAAATTCTTAGCATCCACCAGCACCACGTAGAGGCAACCAGTACCAAAGAGTGATTTAATTGCTTCCTGGATGTGTGGCATTGACTATATTGGAAGTTGAACTGTTAAAGAAACAACTTTCAACGATAAGCTATACCCATGGCTACCTTGTCTTTTGTATAGAGTTATGATAGGATATCACCTCTCTACATTACCTCCCACTTATTCTAAAGTACTAATCCTATTAACTCATTATTTGAATACAAATAACAGTTGTAGAGCTCTGGTCTTGTACATGTAAGTTGTAGTTGGTTATTTAACCATCCTTGAAGGGAAGCGAGAAAATTATCCATTGGCTGGCTGATCTAGAAGTAAAGACTGCATGCCTAATTGTGTCTTCAAATCTTAACTCTGATGAAATGACCCAAAATATTTTTTGTCATACATGAGGATCAATATAACCTATTTCTCACAAGCATATTGATAGGGAGGCTACAGGAACTCAAACACAATGTTTTATAAGCTGCAGGAAGCAATCACAGATTCCTACACTAGGCCTTGTCATAGACCTCCTTGGTGAAATTGTTGTTCCACCTTAACCTATAGGAACTTTACCTTGTCTAAGTTCCCCTGGTTCTCTTTCCAACCTCACTATCTTGACAAATTTTGAATAACCCAACCAATCCTTGGTTCAATGCTTCATTCTCCTTTGGCCCTTAATCTGCCCTAAAAACCAAATAAACTCAACCTTTTTTCTAGGTTCTTGGAGGGGTTATAAAAGGTTACAAAGACTTCAAAATGGCTTTTCTAGGGTTCTTAGACAACCACAAGTTTCTATCTTGCCATCGCTTTCACAAGATGCTTTCCTAGGGTTTGAAAAGCTAGTGGCCATTGAACCCCTGTTAAGTCTCTGAACAGGGTTAAATTGCTTTCCCTCCTAAACCCACCAAAGGAATTAGGTTCTTGACTTAGGTAAGGTGTTTCCCCTATCTACACCTTCAATATTTCTGGGGTTTTAGTCTTGATCAGGCCGTGTGCTGTCCAAACACCAAATTGGTCAAGCAGCTAGGGTTCTAAACTGCTCAGAAATAGTTTTAGGATTGGTGAAAAGTTCTCCTCCTAAATGGATTTCTGGGCTCTCCTCCTTATCACCATACGTGGCCAAGACCTTCCCCTAAATTCTCCAAAAATAATTTTTTGAAAATATTTTCTCCCCTGCAAGTTATTAACGCTGTCCTGCAACCTTTCCTAGTTGGGCTCTTCACTGGCTCGCCTAGGGCAAGGCGTTTCTTCTAGCTCCTTCAACCAAAGAAAACCTAACACCTACCATATGTACAGCTACCATATTTACAAGAATAGAGCCTAGGCACATTTCCCAAAAGGCCGTACAATTTGTATGGTGGAAAGGCACCCTAGGACTCCATTATTAAAAACAGCTTGATACAGGACTATAAATGATAGAAAAACAAAGTATTTACAATCTGCAGATGGAAATAATCTACCAAAGCAAAATAATGGTACACTAAGCTTGTATAATACTACCACTACATTCTACCACAAAGAAACAGTAAGATTCAATCCATTGATGCTCAACAACAATGCAAAGAACAGGAAAACTGTCTTTTTGAACGCTTTTCACCAGCTTCACAAAATGCCACTTCAAAAGTAAAACATCTAACCTCTTTCCAAAGTCAAGGAATGCCTTAAATAGGCCTGCAAAGCAATTTAGATGCTTGGGTCGGGCTTCAATATGACCTAAAAATAACCTTTGTAAAACCTGTTGTGTTTTCAGACACCTTGCCAACACTAGACAACTTAACATAATGATGTTATAAAACTATTTAGCCCTTGTCACCTTCTTTCCCAAAGTTCAAAAACACCCTAAGCACCTAAAATAATGGTCAACATGACCTTATGATAGCACAACAAAATTTTGACTTCAAGAACAAAATAGTCCTTTCCTAGGTGCTCCTGCATCATTCTCCCCCTCTCAGCACAAACAACTAAGTTTGAGAGAGATCAGAGATATGTCAATGAATTGCTTCTTAAAATCTATGTCTTCTACCCAGGTAGCTTGATATTCATGCTTATCCTTCCATTTGACAAGATGCTCCATGTACACCTTGTGCCTTGTAGTCTTCTTCACTCTTGACTGCAAGATCTTCTCTGCCTGAAGCTTGTCTTGCTGAGGATAGGTCACATTACTGATGTCCTTGAAGATTTCCTTGCTATTCTGATCCTCATCCTTGACTGATCCCTTGTACTTGATCAAGTCAGCTACATTGAACACTGGAGAGATGCCCAAATGTGATGGTAATTCCACCTTGTATGCATTCTTACCATATTTGGCCAATACCTTGCATGGACCCACTCTTTTCATCTGTAACTTGGTTTCCATTCCCTTCTGCAATCTAGATTTGTTAAGGTGGACCATAACATAGTCCCCAACTACAAATTGTACATCCTTCCTTGACAAATCAACATTCTCCTTCAACTTTTGGGTTGCTGATGTGACTGTGTTCTTGACTTGCTCATGAATCTCTTTCATGGTCTAAGTGAAGTCTTTAGCATGTCCACTCCTATGCTCCATAGATCCAAGGTCTCTAAGTTCACAAATGCCTCTTGGGTGCATCCCATACATAACCTCAAAAGGACTTTTTCCTGTAGTTCTATTTACACTATCATTATAAGCATATTCAGCTTGAGAAATTATCATATCCCAGGTCTATCCATATTCTTTAGTTAAGCACCTTAAAAGATTAACCAACACTCTATTAACCACCTCTGTTATCGGTCTGAGGATGGTAAGCTAATCCAAAAGATAGATTTTTTCCCAATCTGCTCCATAGAGTCTTCCAAAAGTGACTCATGAACTTCACATCTATGTCAGAAACAATACTTAGAGGTAGTCCATGGATCCTAACAACTTCCTTGAAGAAAAGATGAGCTATGTAGCTGGCATCATGAGTAGTTTTGCAAGGTATGAAGTGACTCATCTTACTAAATTTGTCTACCACAACATAAATACTGTCAAAACCAATCTTGGTCTTAGGAATACCCACCACAAAATCCATGCTCACACACTCCCATGGTCTGTTAGGAATGGGCAAGGGTTGATATAAACCAACATTGCTAGCTCCTCCCTTAGCTTTCATGCATATAACACATTGTTCCACATATTTTATGACATCTTTTGCTAACTTAGGCCAGTAATAAAACCTTTGTACTAGCTCTAAAGTTTTATTGATACCAAAATGCCCACTAAGATTGCCATTATGCTTTTCTTGAATCATATTTTCCCTCATTGATCCTCTTGGAACACATAATTGATTACCCTTAAATAACAGTCCATTTTGCAGTGTATACTTAGCATATTGGCTATGAAAGTGATTTTCAAAATTAGAACTCACCTTATAAGCTTCTGAGAAGTCTTCATCTTCACCATAGAGATCTTTGAAACTCTCTAATCCAATGCTCTTTAGCTATATTTCCTACACTGTCAGCATTCTTCTGCTTAATGCATCTGCCACCTTATTCATTTTCCCTTTCTTGTGTTTGATAGTAAATGTGAATGCTTGGATGTATTCCATCCATTTCAAATGTCTATTACTCAGCTTTTCTTGGGTGTCGATGTAACTAAGAGCCTGGTTATCAGTAAAAACCACAAACTCTTTGGGTAACAAATAATGCCTCCACTTCCTTAGGGACTGCACTAAAGCATATAATTCTAGATCAAAAGTAGAGTACTTTTGCTTGGCTTCATTGAGCTTTTCACTAAAGAAGGCTACAGGCCTACCTTCTTGACTAAGTACTCCTCCTATAGCTACTCCACTTGCATCACACTCAACTATGAACAACTTGTAAAAACTAGGCAATAACAGAATTGGTTGAGTTGCCACTTCTTGTTTCAGTTTCTCAAACCCTTTATCAGCCTCTTGACTCCACTTAAACTTTATTTTCAGACCACCTTTGATAGTATCTAGGACTGGTGCACATATACCACTGAAATTCTGTATGAATTTTCTATAGAACTAAGCTAAACCATGAAAACTCCTTACCTCTATTGTTGTGGTTGGTGTAGGCCAGTTTAGGATGATGGCTTCCACCTTGCTTGGATCCATCTTCAACATTCCTTGGTTTACTACAAACCCCAAATACACAAGTTCTTTCTTGAAGAACTCACACTTCTCTAGATTGATTGCCAACTTCTCTTCTTGCAACCTTTTAAGAACCATCTCCACATGCTTGAGGTGTTCTTCTGCTGTCTTACTAAAAATCAGTATGTCATCAAGGTATACTAACACAAAAATCCTTTTGAAATCCTTAAGCACTTCATTCATTAGTCTCATGAACATGCTAGGGGAATTTGAGAGGCCAAATGGCATCACTTTCCACTCATATAAGCCATCATTTGTCTTAAAAGCTGTCTTCCACTCATCTCCATCCTTAATCCTGATTTGATGGTAACCACTCTTGAGGTCCAACTTGGTGAAATATTGTGCTCCTCCAAGGCAATCCATTAAATCTTCTATTCTAGGAATAAGGAACCTATACCTAATTTTGATTCTATTTATTACTCTAGAATCAGTACAAAGTCTCCACTTACCTCCTTTCTCTATTGCTAATACCACTGGTACTGCACAAGGGTTGATGCTCTTTTGAATCAATCCTTGATCCAACAATTCTTGGACTTGCCTAGCCACCTCTTGGTTCTGCTCAGGTGTAAGCTTGTATGTTGCTTTGTTAGGTAATGAGGCTCCAGGTATGAAGTCAATTTGATGACTTATAGCTCTCCTTGGTGGTAAAGTTGCAGGTGTAACATCACTAACTATGCTCTTGTACTTATCAAGCAACTTTTGGACTACTTCTGGTAAGACTATCCTTTCAGCCTTTTCTTCCTCTTTGGATTGCATCATGATCACATATCCTTCATTTCCTTGGTGTAGGTCCTTAAGGAACTCCTTACCACTGCTCAACATGATGTTAGGCACCTTTGACTGTCCTTCATCTTCCTCTGTCAATGACTGCAGTTTGAAGGTTCTTCCATCCTTCTTGAATGAGATGGTGTTCTCTTTCCCATCATAAACAACACTTCGATCATATTGCCATGGTCTGCCCAGTAGTAGATGGCATGCATCCATGGGTAATACATCACAAACCAACTTATCTTTGTAACCTCCAATTGAAAATTCCACTGTTACTTGCTCATTAACCAAAACACACTGCCCTTTATTCAGCCATGTGACCTTGTAGGGGTTAGTGGGTATGTGCAGGATAATGATGGGCCAAAAAGTGGCAATATGATGGGTATGTGGCTAACGAACTTTTTTTTACCCAAAATTGATGAAACGAAAAGGGTTTTTAAAGGAGGTTCTCAGCTTTCCAAAAATATAAATTATGCTTTACTTTGAATTTAATAAGTAATTATTATTCATTTTCTATTCAAATTACGACTAAAGTCCTGATTGATAGGTTGATTGAAAAACATCTATAGATTTCAAACGGTATCACATTTTTTGAATCTAAAACATGCATCACATTTTATGCTTCACATACTATAGGATTAAAAAAAGAAAAATTAAATTTCATGAAGTTTTGACCAAGTTAAGGTGGTCGACATACAAGTTTTTATATTTTTTAAAAGTTGTAATAAAAATTCATAATTAATTATTTACTTGGAAAAAAATACAAAAAAATATGCATCACATTGGGACATGAGTCCTCTACTTATATCTAAAATATTATAAAAAATATTATCATTTTATTGTGGTTAGGGTGGTCAAACAGACACCTACTTCTTATTTTTTCCCTGAAATTTAAGTACTGCTGCATTGAAATTTCAACTTTTCACCAAATAGATTTTTTTTTATTTAAAACAAACCTAGTTGTTTAGAAACTACATTCAATTTTCTACAGATTCTATTCTTACATATTTTTGAAATAATATAGATAACTTATTCAAATTTTTACGTCAAGTTTCCTAACTCTAATTTTTCTGAATTTTTTGCCACTTAAGGGCCTGCTTTTTCCATGATGATCCTGCACATACCCTAGTATGAGGTGACTTCTCCAATTTCAACTTAGTTATTGCCTCCTCTGAGATTATATTATCTGTTGAACCTGAATCCACAATGACTTTGCATACTTTCCCAAGTATCTTGCACCTTACTCTAAAAAGAGCTCTTCTTTGCTTAGGTTCCTCTTTTATTGGCTGCTTGATCAGAACTCTGTTAAACATCAGATTTTCTCCTACCTTAGATTCTATGTGATTGATTTCAGATGCTTTAGGACTCATAGTGTCCTCTTGTGCACATGCTACTCTCTTTTCATTGCTAGAAGATGATGCTTTCTCCGGACATCTATAAGCAGGGTGACCTAGTTGGTTACAATGATAACACTTCATGTTTGCAAAATAAGAGTTGGTCCTACCTACTCCTCTTCCTCTATTTGAACCTCCTTGAGGTCCTCTTCCTCTATTAAATCCTCCTCTTGAGGATGCTTCACCTCCATACTCGGTGAGTTTTGATTCTCCTTGGTTTCTTTGGTCACTACCTCTTCCTTGGTAGCCACCACGCTGTCCTCTTTGATCTCTGCCTTTGCCTCTACCCTTGGAAGACTGATCTTGCTTCCTCTTGTTCCTTTCTTCAATCTTGATAGCCAACTGATAACATTGGTGTACTGTTTTAAGACTCAAAAGAGACATCTCTTCTTGGATGTTCCATTTTAAGTCATTAAGATACCTAGCCACTTTTAGGCTCTCATCCTTTGTTACATTAGATCTCAAACCAAGCTTTTGGAACTCTTCAGTATAAGTGTTTACATCTTGGTCTTTCTGCCTTAGAATTTTCCTCTTCTTGTGCAACTAAATCTCATAGTCATCTGGCATGTAGGCTTCCTTTACCTTAGCAACCATTCCTTTCCAAGTTGATATGGGCTGTTTGCCTTCTTTCTCCCTTTTAGTCTAAATAAACTTCCACCATGTCAAGGCTGATCCTCTCAATCTTGACTTAGCAACCTTCACCTTTTGAGCTTCAGTAACTCCATCACACTCAAAATGATTCTCCATACCTTCTATCCAATCCATGACCAAATTAGGTGCCATTTTCCCACTAAATAATGGTACTCCCTCAAGTCCTTTTCCACTCAAGGATTTCAATGCCTTCAAGAAAGGATCCTCCTCCAAAACAGGGTCAGGTTCAGGGACCTTGTCTTCCTCGACAACCTCTTCTTCCTTTGGTACCTTTCCTTCCAACCTCGCATTGTTCAATGCTTTCTCAAGTTGCTCTATTCTTTCTTTTAAAGACTTGTTTTCCTCTTCTTGTTCTTCAACCCTCTTGGCTAATTGTGCATGTGTCACCATGATGGGAGTTTCACTTGACTCAACCTTTGACATATATTCCTCTTTCCCAAATCTTTAGCTAGATCTGATACCAATCTAATAGGGAGGCTGCAGGAACTCAAACAAAATGTTTTAGAAGCTGCAGGAAGCAACCACAGATTCCTATGCTAGGCCTTGTCATAGACCTCCTTGGTGAAATTTCTGTTCCACCTTAACCTATAGGAGCTTTACCTTGTCTAAGATCCCCTGGTTCTCCTACCAACCTCACTATCTTGACAAATTTTGAATAACCCAACGAATCCTTGGTTCAACGCTTCATTCTCCTTTGGCCCTTAATCTGCCCTAAAAACCAAATAAACTCAACATTTTTTCTAGGTTCTTGGAGGGGTTAGAAAAGGTTACAAAGAATTCAAAATGGCTTGTCTAGGGTTCTTAGACAACCACAAGTTTCTATCTTGCCATCGCTTTCACAAGATGCTTTCCTAGGGTTTGAAAAGCTAGTGGCCATTGAACCCCTGTTAAGTCTCTGAACAAGGTTAAATTTCTTTCCCTCCTAAACCCACCAAAGGACTTAGGTTCTTGACTTAGGTAAGGTGTTTCCCCTATCTACACCTTCAATATTTCTGGGGTTTTAGTCTTGCTCAGGCCGTGTGCTGTCCAAACACCAAATTGGTCAAGCAGCTAGGGTTCTAAACTACTCAGAAACAGTTTTAGGACTGGTGAAAAGTTCTCCTCCTAAATGGATTGCTGGGATCTCCTCCTTATCACCATATATGGCCAAGACCTTCCCCTAAATCCTCCAAAAATAATTTTTTGAAAATTTTTTCTCCCCTGCAAGTTATTAACACTGTTCTGCAGCCTTTCCTAGCCGGGCTCTTCACTGGCTCACCTAGGGCAAGGCGTTTCTTCCAGCTCCTCCAACCAAAGAAAACCTAACACCTAACATATGTACATCTACCATATTTACAAGCACGGAGCCTAGGCACATTTCCCAAAAGGCCGTACAATTTGTACGATGTAAAGGCACCCTAGGACTCCATTATTAAAAATAGCTTGCTATAGGACTGAAAATGACAAAAAACAAAGTATTTACAATCTGCAGATGGAAATAATCTACCAAAGCAAAAGAATGATACACTAAGCTTGTATAAGACTACCTCTACATTCTACCACAAAGAAACAGTAAGATTCAATCCATTGAAGCTCAACAACAATGCAAAGAATAGGAAAACTGTCTTTTTGAACGCTTTTCACTAGCTTCACAAGATGCCACTTCAAAAATAAAACATCTAACCTCTTTCCAAAGTTGAGGCATGCCTTAAATAGGCCTGAAAAGCAATTTAGATGCTTGGGTTGGGCTTCAAGATGACCTAAAAACAACCTTTGTAAAACCCGCTGTGTTTTCAGACACCTTGCCAACACTAGACAACTTAACATAATGATGTTATAAAACTATTTAGCCTTTGTCACCTTCTTTCCAAAAGTTCAAAAACACCATAAGCACCTAAAATAATGGTCAAAATGACCTTATGATAGCACAACAAAATTTTGACTTCAAGAACAAAATAGTCCTTTCCCAGGTGCTCTTGCACCGCATATACTTCACTGTATATGGACTTCCATTCCATAGTTATTGATCCCATAGGGATATATTAATGAGAAACACTTATGCTCGCAGGGCAATGTTCCATCAATGTAAAGCTCTGCCTCCTCCTTCTCTATCAATTGAACAAATTCAATTCCAGTGAGTTCACTAAAAGCTCTATCCTTTTCAAGCATAATCTAGTGGCCATCATATCAGTTAGAAGTATGGTCTGTCCTGCAAAATGAAGATAGATAAATCAGTTTCCTTGGAGGAATTCAATGGTTCTCCAGTGCTAATACAATTTTTGCCTAAGTTCAAGGAATTCAGTTTTCCAGAATAAACATGATGGAGAACGCCTTGGTATGAGACATCATGGAAGATTGAAATAAATTCAAATTAGAAAATTGAGGGGTAAGGCAGCTATGGCTGGTCACAAACAATGTGGGAAGCTGAGGACATAGTAGACTAATGGTGAACTGATTGTCACCTACAGAATGATGAATAGTGAGGTATATTACATCTAGAGTTCTGCACTACATAATACAGACAGAATATGCCAAAAGTGTTGATGCCCAAAGAAAAGCATTAAGAGAGAAGAATTATGGACCTAGGTATAGGCAAATCATATTCAGTAACTGAATTTCCGAGTACGAGCAGGAGATATGAAATCACCTTTTAGTTTGTCAGCTAGAAAGCAGGGAAGGATTTTCAAGCTCAAACGTCAATTCGCAAACTTCCATAGGCTCTGGTAAGCATGGCTACAGTGCAACTGTATTAAGCAGCTGTTGGAAAATCTTGATGGTGTCCACGAATGTCTTTTATGTGTGGCATTGACTGCACTAAAATTTGAAATGTTCAAAAAGCTGCTTTTCATGTTATCCTAAAACCATGGCTACCCTTTGTTTTGTGTATAAACTATAAACATTATTTCTATCTCCTTAGGTCTAACAGGCTATCACATGTCCGTAGTATCTCCCACATTTTTCAAAGCATAGATCCTGTCAACATGGCATACAAATACAAATATCAAAGGTAGAAGTCTGGTATTGTACATGCAAGCTCTTGGAAGTTATTATATAAAAATTGGTCTACACATAATTCCTAGTCATGGTGCCTCTAGTTTTGCTAATACACAATCTTATGCATAGTTCTGTTAGTAGTATAGTACCATTACCTTTGGCCTTTATCTAACTAACTAGCCTGTATAATTTTTGGTTTTGTAATCCAAAAATTATTGCTTGGATGGTTATCTAACTAACTTTACCTGAAAAATAAAATAAAATCACAGGAATCTCTTACTTCCACCAAAAGTGTCAACTTTGGATAGATATAGATGATTGCAACCTATAACTATGGTTGATTTCATATTCTCCCAGTATATGTATTCCAGGGGAGTCAATGACAATGGAATACTAGTTAATTATTGGTGTGGGATAATGGAATAAAGCTCACATTTAATTGAAACTAAAACGAAGCCCTGAAGCAAGATCTGATTTCACCAGTAAAAGTGGAATTGAAGCCAAACTGTTATTCCATCTACTAAAACTGCAATTAGTGGATTCATCAAGTGCCTACAAAGTGCAATGGCAATAAATTCAAGGCATTCAGAGATTGGATATAAGTATGGATCCTCTTTAAATTATAGGAAGTCATAGAAAAGAGATTGAATTGATGAAAAAAGAAAAGATTTTGAGCCCCCCCAAAAATATATAGACTGATTCTGAAAGTGAAAAAAACTTACGATTTAGTCTCAAGTCTTCTTACATGAGTATTTTGGTAAATCTTGGAGCTTTATATCATATTTTTTGCTCGCCTATCTATTGGGTATGGGACATGCAAGGGAAGGAAAGATAATGTTTAATGATGTATTTAATTTAATTATCTTTTGAACAATGCATTTCCTGCCCTCATACAAGTGTAACGTAATTACTTATATATGGAGGCATATGTAATCCTTCATCATTCTCATTCAGATGGCAGGACCTTGAAGGAGATCAAAGTTATGGATATTTCTCCTATCTTCACATAATTGTGTCCATAAATTCTTTTATCTAAACTTTATAAGTGATATATATTCTCCACCAAAGGGCAACCAAAGTCTTAGTAGTCAAAATTTTCACATTAAATGCACATAACTATTATAAGTTTGCAAATATAAACTACTTTAACTACTGAAATATATTATCATCTCAAAGTGTAGCCTATTTTTTCTACACCCTTATGTGATGAAATGAAATATATTTTACAATTTTTTCCTATCATAAGTTTCTTCGTTGAACAAAATCTTTCTCGATCTTAGGCTTCCCTTAATTCACAGAATAGTTATTAGATTATTTGTAGTTTTTGAGATTGTTGAATAGGATCTAAACATCATAATAAGCATTTATTATAAATATTAGATTAAGCATCTAGGATGTGGAATCACTAATTTAGTTTAGATTTTGAATTGCACTGGTGGTTGATACCAAGGACTGAAAATGTATACAATTAGAATAAAACATGATGAGAGTGCATCTCCAATAAAATGAGAGTGCATCTTCAGAAAAAGGATACTAAACTATTCCAAAACTTAAATAAACGAGAATATAAAGCAGTCAAAACTGTAATGAAGCAAAATCCAATGTTTGAGAGTCCAACTATAAGATACAGAGCCACTTTCTTCAAATTCAAGGTTAATAACAAGTTTGCAATGGGGTTTGCATTTAACCTATACATGGAAAATTAGAAAAGAGTACAATCAGAAAAGAGTAGCCATGTCTCATGGCTATGTTCTTAAAAGTTCTCTGTAGATGAACTAGACTATACCTTCTGATCTGCATCTGGTCAAATTTCTCTGTAGATGAACTAGACTGTACCTTCTGAGCTAATTTTTCTAATCAAATTTGTATTTGAGTAGTGAAGACTATAAAAAATTGTTATTTTCATAGTTCCATGGAGTTTCTTGACGGGGGACCAAGGGCCTAAGTTTTGTGATAGTGGTGGGGGCGGGGGGCAGTGCTGAAATAAATATAGTACTTGATTGCTGTTAGGGTTTTGAATTTAGCACATCTTGATTTTGTTTTATCGGTTTGTAGGTTGCTTGTAAGTCTGCAACTACAACATGTAGATATTTAGGGTTTGAAATGATAGGGCACATTTTGTTTTTGGGGTTTGATGACTGTGTCCTCTATTACTGTTTGCACCAAACTAAGGAAATAAGGCATCAAACTTAATTTTATCCCTTTGTATGCTTACCTTAACAATGTTTTTTAATATTTAGCCATTCCATTCATCAGAACCTCAATGTGTTTCAATCACTCTTGCATAATAGGATTTCTCACCATATTTAAAACAATCTGATTATCTTAGTCCATTGTTGGTTTTTATTCCAAGAGGATACCCATATCACTTGCGATTCTTCAAGCCTAGATTAATTAGCATTTGACTGTTTTAAGGAAATTCTACTTTGCTTTAAAAGAAGAAACAACAATGTCCATTTGCTTCTTGCTTACTAAAGAGACTACTCTTTCCAACTTTTCCCATTTTCTTTCATGCCATCATTGATTGCACAACATAATTTATGGAGAATCTTGATTTAAGTCACTTGCCATGGTCTTTGTGATTTTCTTTTTGAATCTGTACATGGCCTGATCATTTTTGTTGTGTTTTACCTCATTCAAAAAATAATTTTGTTGTTCTCTGTGTGATGCAGGAGGTTTCCAGATAGAGAGCATGTGTGATGCTATAAGCACTGCAGGTACTTTTTCTCACCAATTTTCTCATTTTCTACAAAATTAGATTCTAGTGTGTAGTTTAATATTTACTATTTTGTTTTTTTCATTTTTAGCAAAATTAGAATCTAGTTTGTAGGTTGTGCTTGCTGTACAAATTTGTAAGATGAGTTTTTTGTATTCAGTTGCACAGTACTTTCCTTTTTCAATAAAAAATTATGCAGTGGAGTTCAAAAATTCATCATTTAAAGTTAGTGTCTCAAGCTGTCCAATTTTCCATGACAGTTCGTAGGTTGTGCTTGCTGTGCTAATTTTTATCATTTAAAGTTAGTGTCTCAAGTTCTTCAAATCAAGCCAAGGTGGCCTTTTGGGTGACAATATTAAGTGGCATTTCACTAAGTTTCTGGTGGACAAAGATTGAAATGTGGTTGATCAATATGTTCCAACAACTTCTCCACTGAATATTGAAATACTTGGCAATCCCTCTTTTTTAGTTTCATACCTTCTAATACTTTCTTATGATGATAAATTGTTTAGTCTTTTGTTGCATGTCAATCACAATAACACCAAGAACCTATTTTTGAACAGAAAATGTTTAATTTGGTAATAAGATACATGCCTTACGACAAACACTAATATTTATGTTTTATGTTTGCAGAAAGATATCAAGAAGATCCTTGGAACTTCCTGATTCTGAAAAAGAAACAACACATTAGTATGTCAACAATGCCCACATAGTGCTAAGGAATAAGATGATGAAATCTATTTACATGTGATTATGGTTAGAGAATAGGTTGTAGCTAAAAATGTTGTTAGGATTTTTCAAGTTGTAACTGCTTAAAATTCACTTTTATTAGTGCTATGAATCAAACTATATGATAAATAAAGGTTGTATTTCCATTCCCATCATATATTTTTGTAGTAGAAGATCGATTTAATCTCTCAAGGATCACATGCAATTTTGTTTTGTTAGTTTTCTCAACTGAAAATGATGTTTATCATGCTTTTAACATTAACACTTTGCAAGCTGCTCATGATCAGCATATTGAGTATCTTTTACAATTCTCACTACTATATTGCATTTATCACTCTTCTACCTTCAACATGTCTCCAGCGTACCCATTGCACAGGAAGGTGCGATTGCTAGTAATATATTATATTATAATTTTGTATTGTAAATGATACTATGGCTAAACTATATTTTTTTTAAATCATGACATTAAGGTTGCTTCTATGTTTTGATTAAGGTAAGTTGGGTCTTTTACTAGGTCCAAACCCTATTAAAAATAGAAAAAATAGTAGACACAAAAAAAAGAAACCAACTTGCTCAAAATGAAAAATAACCAAAGAGATCAAGCCTAAAAAATAATTGATCTAATCTTAATTGAAAGGCTGCTTCTATGCTAAAAGAGAATATAGAAACTTTTGTTTGGCTTTCTTTATATTATATTTATGTAAATACAATGTATATACTACAGTAGTATTATTTATATTCCTTGTTATGCTATATATATATATGTATGTATGTATGTATGTATGTCTGTGTGTATGTGTGTGTGAGAGAGAGAGGGAGAGAGAGAGAGAATGATATTATGTACACATATGTAATGTTTTGAACACATCTAGAGACTAAGAGGGTGGGTGAATCAGTCTACACAAAAGCTTAAGTCCTTCCAAACCTTGAAAATTTCAGCACAGTCCAACCTTCTTTATCAGATCAAAAAATTTAAAACATCATAGCAATAGAGAATGATATAATAGTTTGAATCCTTAGCAACTTCAACGACCTTTAAGCAATGAAAGATATAGAAATTTTTCTTCTAACCAGATCATCAACATTGAGAAAGAAATCTAGAGGACACACACATGAACAAGTAGAACACCATATTTACGTGGAAAACTCAATGACGGAAAAACCATGGTGAGAGTTAACTCCCAATATAAAGGCTCACTACCAAAAGACTTGCAAGAAGACTCACTGCCTTAGAGAAAGATACAAAAAGAATTATAGGACTGAATCCAACACAAATTAAGGAGCAAGATACAAAGGACCTGATGAGATTCACTATCATAGAGTAGGATACAAAAATTTAGATAAATATTACAATTCTTGTCAACATAACATTTCATTTCTGAGGCATTATAACACAATTGAGATCTTTCCTTTCACTCTTTTTAGCATTATCACTACTAAATATTTGATACAATTCATACACACTTCTTCACACTTATACACTTCTCCATCTTGTTGCATCTGAAATGATCTTTCATTTATATCCACCACAACACTTCAAAACTTTGATTAGGTCGGCCAAGAAGAGGATAAAACAATGAATTCAACTAGTTGGCCACAAAAAACATAATCTAGTCCTATCTAGAAGATAGAGAGGACGAAAAACAATCTTAGCACTTCTTCCAATGAGATCCATAACTATTTACACATAGGCACACATCAACCTAAGTTGGCAACAAGGAAATGTATGGATGAAACATGAAGCACATAACCAATCAACCCAAAAAAATTCTTCCAATTGAATTAACTTTATGTGGTCACACGAAGGATAGGTCAAGACCTAAATATATCACAACACATATTCCATTTCTAGTGCAATCCCCAGGCACATGATGCAAGCAAAAAAACAAGCCCTGTCAACCAAAAAGCCAACTCAAGACATAATGCAACACCAAAGCGGTCAATTAGAAGCATACATATCACATGGGGATGTTTGTTGAACATCCAAAAAAAATTTCATACACTTATTTCATACTATCATGTCATCAATAGACACTGTAGATCAAATAGGTACATAATACTTTATTTAAGAAGCACATAATACATAGCCAAATGATGTAGCATTAGTAGAACAACTTGTGGATCACTTCAATGTATGAGATTGGAACTAGGACACTGCATAGACATTGAGATCACATTCACCAAGCCGTAGGAGTAGATACATCAATGTGGAGAAATGTGGAGCATCTCTCATACCAAAATCGAGAACCAACAATACTACCAACCTTCTATAATTCACATAGATCTCCTTGAAAATATAGGTGACCTGAAAAGATAGGAGTGCAACATCCACAAAACACTGACATTGAATACCAAACCACAAGACCAAAGCATCAACAATGGAGGAATGTTGAGAATTCTCCCGGACATACTTCAATGTAGCTTCCTAAACTAGAAACACTTAAGCAACTTACAGAGGCCAAAACTTCCTTTCAGAAACACATACTTCATCAAGAACATCAAGAGACAACATAAGACATATTGTAGACCTTCAACAACATCTCTCCACTATCAATCATGCTTCTAATCCTCATCTTAATGCTTATAATCTTCATCTGAACATATCATTATGAAATCATATTTGTTGAAAATAATAATTCATTATATGAACTTCAACAACTATTCTTTGATAAGGCATGGCATCCAACCATGAACTTCAATAGTTCTTAGGATAAGGCATGACATGCAACTATGAACCTTACCAATTCTTCTTTGGATAAGGCATGAAATCAAACCATGAACTTCAACAATTATTCTTTGGATAATGCATGATGTCCAACCATAATTAGCTTCATCACCAATGTTATCCCAAACAGAATATAACAATAATAAATAATACCAAGGACTAACTTACTTTTCAAGTGCTGACATCAATGACAATCAACAATCAGTGTTGACATCAATGAAAATAATTCCCAACAATCTCCTAAGCATTGACATCAATGACAATAATTGCCAACAATCTCACCCTTTGGTATTGATGGCAACACACATTGCTCACTCTCCCCTGTTGAAATCAAGGAAAAAGGTGCATAGACTTCCGCACAAAGCCCTCAAGACATTCTCTGGCTTTAGAAACAAAGGAAAAATGATCTTCAATTGAAGTAGTTGTTGAATGAGCAAGACAATTGAGAGGGGTGGTGAATCACTTATACCAAATTAAAACATCAAAACCATCAACAATAATCAGATCCACAAACATTTATTAAACCAGAAGCTTAATCTGTTATAATGTTTAAACGTAAAAATTAGATTTTTTTTTTTAAAATCAACACCATACATAAGAGAACACCACATTTATGTGGAAAACCCTAGAAGGGAAAAACCATGGCAAGGACTAGCTCACAATATAAGTAATTACAAAACTAGTACAAAGAGGCTCTTTGCCATAATAGGATGCACTATATAGAAAGGCTCAGAGCTTAGGTTCACTATCGAAATAGAAAGAAGAAAGAAGATAGAATGTTACACAGAGAACATGATCTCAATGCAATATATATTCCACCATAATGGCTTCAACAACACTTTCAATCTTCAAGAGATCAAGATACCTCAGCTCGTTGCATTCAACAATCTTGCATTATAGCTCACACTGCAATTCATGCTTCTACACTTAATTTCACATCACAACACTCAACTCTATGAATTCCACATTGCATCTCACATCAATTCACCTTGCATTTATATTATCCACAACTTGAAAAAATATCTTCAAGTTGGCTACACACACCTTACACTTTACAAATTCAAAATAGGTCAGCACTAAGCATTCCTACAATGGATAGGAACAAAAGTGGATCAATGCAAAACTTAATTGGGACCCAAATTAACTCTCACACAACATGCTGCACTTTCATTAATGTTTGAACATCTTCAAATGTAGTGTAAACACCAAGTCAGTTGTTACCCATGCAAACACCTTTAAAATTTGAATTACACACTTCCTCAAATCCAAAGATGACTTTCAAACCACACAACATGCTTCATCACTATCTAGAATATTCCTCTAGCACCCTAAAATCCATCAAAATCCTTCGCAACAATTCACATCTCTAGAATGTACATAACTTGTATACTCAAACTATACTGCCAAACACTGCAATTCCAAAATCCATCTTCTGTAGAACCAGACCACGAATACTCTTGATGTAGGCAAGAGATCAACACCATAAACATACCTTTATAATCACTAGACCTAAAGAACAACTGAGGAGAAACATGGGGCAAAAATATTTCTCCTAGACACCTCTATAAGCAACACTGCAAAACCAGTTCACACATTAGTGAACATAACTTCCTCTAACCATCACTCCAGAGGCTAAAATTCTAGATATAGAAACTCTGAACACCTCTATCTAACATATCCAAACCAAACAAGAAAATATTCAACCCAAAAGAAATGTAAACAAACCAAAACACCTAGATGCAAAACAAAACACCCCAGTTTATCAATTTTCTTAGTATCCTCAACATCTTTGTCACTACCACAATCTTGAATAGAAGCTTATCAAAGTAACACTAGAGGTTAACACTAGTAACTTAACTAATGACAACATAATGCAACAAATCAAAGCAACAACCTTAATCAACCACTGCATAACTATCACCAATGATAACACAAGCTTGTTGACATCAATGACAACACCTTCATAATTGAAACAATCTCCCTCTTTGTCATTGATGACAACACAAGATGTGAAAAACCATCAAAGAGAGGATACACAACATTCCTTATAGTATTCTCTCTCTACTATGACATCTCTCTCTCCCTCTGTATAAACAAACTTTTTCACATGAATCCCTCTCCCCCTTTGAAATTAATAGCAAAGGATAAAATATTTTTCATTTTTATCCCCCTTTGACATGGAACCAAGATACTTGCATATGCTCTGAGTAATCCCCCTTAGGAGTACACACCAATTAAACTCATCAACCTCTACATAATGAACATATATTTCATACTACAACAATGTCACTACCTACTCGGACCCTTGAAAGGTAGCCACCAATTTCAGTCCAAACAAGGAATGAAACCATAGATACATTAGATGGATGCATATCCATATGCATCTAGTTCAAAGGAGGGGAAATGACCCCCAACTTCTCCCAAAGATACTCAAAAGTATCCTTAAGAAGAGCCTTAGTAAATATGTCAGCAATATGATCTTTTGTAGGTACATATTCATGCTTCACTTCATTCTCCACAACCTTCTCTCTTAAAAAGTGATACCTAATTGATATATTCTTTGTTCTTGAATGTATCACTGGATTCTTTAAAATGTTGATTGCACTTGTATTATCACAAAAGATAGAAATAGGCTCATCATACACCACTCTAATATCCTTCAATTTTTGTCTCATTCAAAATACTTGTGTGCAACAAGATGTTGCAATGTACTCAACCTCTGCGATAGATAAAGAAACAAAATCTTGTTTCTTACTTAGCCATGATACCAATCTTCATCCAAGAAAGAATACACCACCGCTTGTACTTTTCCTATCATCCACACAACCAACCCAATCTACATCTATGTAAGCACTCGATATGAAATCGGTATCCTTGGGATACCACAAGCCATAATTTAGTGTGCCCTTCAAATATCTAAATATCCTTTTCACTACTGCAACATGTGTCTCTTTAGGATCTTCTTGAAATCTAGCCACAAGACAAATTGTGTGCATGATATCTAGTCTAGTAGCAGTTATGTATAGAAATCCACCAATCATAGATCTATACTTGCTTTGATCAACCTTAAAGGATTCATCATCCTTACTTAATTTGCAACCAATAACCATAGGAGTACATACTAGTTTCCATTCCAAACTTCTTCAACATTTCTTTAACATAATTTGATTGTGAAATATATATTCCTTTATCCATTTGATTGATTTGTAGCCCAAAGAATAAATTCATCTCCCCAAACATAGACATCTCAAACTCTTTATGCATCTCTTCTACAAACTTCCTACACATAGCTTCATTGCCTCAAAAAACTTTGTCATCAACATACACAACCACTATCAAGATTTGATCTTTTTCAACTTTGAAGTAAGCATTGTCTTATTGAATCCTTGATGTATCAAATATCTATCCAACCTTGCATACCAAGCTCTAGGAGCTTGCTTCAACCCATACAATGCCTTCTTCAATATCTAGACTATCTTAGGTTTATCTTACAACTAAAATCATTTCAATTGTTCTATGTAAACTTCTTCTTCCAATTCTCCATTCAAGAAATCATACTTCACATCCATCTGATAAACTTTAAATTCCTTATGTGTTGCAAATGCCAAGAACATCCTAATTGCTTTCATTCTATCCACTGAAGAAAATTTCTCCTTAAAGTCTATTCCTTACACTTGTGCATAGCCCTTACACACAAGTCTTGCCTTATTTATTACAACTTCTTCATTCTCATTCAACTTGTTTCTGAATACCCACTTAGTTCCAATAATGTTTTTTTTTAAGGTCTAGGAACAAGTTCCCAAGTCTAATTATTTTCAATCTCCATAAGTTATTCTTCCATTGCTTTCATCCAATGTTCATCTTTACATGCCTCAATCACTTTTTTTGGTTCAACTTTAGAAAGTAAACATATATTTACCTTTTCTTCAACTCTTCTTCTTGTCAACATGATTTTTCTTTAACTCCAATGATCTATTCTTTGGAATGATTTATTTGTGCATACTTAGGGGTCTTAGGGGTCTTTTCTTGAGCTTCTTCTTATTCATCCTATACTTTTTCTTCATCTTTTTCTTCTTCTTATCCTTCGTAAGTAGGTTTATCTAACCCATATCCATCTATTACCACTAAATTAATAAGATCTTCATGAACCTTGACACTTTCACTTTCAAAAATTCTTCTTAGCCTTTTTTTGTAACATATGTAAGCTTTGTTTTTAGTAGAATATCCAAGCAAGATACCTTCATCAAAACTTGCATCAAACTTTCCTACATTTTCATCATCTCTTATAATATAGCATTTGCTTCCAAACACTCTAAAGTACTTGACAATAAGAATCCTTCTGTAGCACAACTGATAGGAAGTCTTTGTGTTGTTAGCTCTTGCTTGAAATATCTTATGTAAACAACAGTATGAATTCCTTCTCTCTAGTAGAATTTTGGTAGGCTAGCTTCTTTCATCATAGTCCTTGTAGCTTCTTGAACAGTCTTGTTTTTCCTTTCAACCACTCCATTTTACACAGGAGTCCTAGGGGTAGACAAGTGCCTTTTATGCCATGATTCTCACAAAAAATGTTAAATTCATTGGAGGTGAACTCTCCACCTCTATCTGACCTCAAAAATTTGATCCTCAAATCCATCTCATTTTCAACCATAACTTTGAATCTATCTAGAGCTTGAAATTTTTCTCTAAGAAAAGTAACCCATGTCATTCTAGAATAATCATCAATCAAAAGTAGGAAATACCCATCACCTTGAAGACTCTTCACTCTTTTAGGACCACAAAGGTCTGTGTGTACCAATTCTAACAATCTAGTAGAAGATTATTCTTTTCCCTTGAAACTACTTCTAGTTTGTTTTCCAAATTGGCAATCCCTGCAAACAACATTGATAGGCTTTATAATCCTCAACAAATCTCTCACTTCTTGAACTAAACCGATTCTAGGTAAGTTTTCAAAATTGATGTGACACATTCTCATGTGCCATAACTATCTATCATTAATCAAAGTCATAAAATAGTGACCATCAACACCCTTGAGCTGATAGATATTTCCATCTATCCTCTTTCTAGAAGCGATCATAGTTCTAGACCCTTTTCTAATCTCACATCTATCCTCTTGAAACATAAGATTGTATCCTTCGCTATATGATTTTCCAATATTCAAGAGGTTATTCCTTAAACCTTAAACATAGTAAACATCTTCAGTATTATGCTTGTTATCAAAACTAATTGAACCTATTCCACAAATCTTAGCATATGAATCATCTCCAAATTTAACAATTCCATCATATTTTTCAAGTTTAACAAGAATACTCTTGTCTCCAATCATGTGATTTGAGCAACCATTGTCAATAACCTAATACTTCTTGTCCTATCTAACATGAAAAGTAGATACCAAAGTACCTCCAAATTTATTCTTTTTCTCTAGAACACTTTCCTTCACACAACTTTTAGAGTTAGTAGAACTAGATTCATCTTTTAAATCCAAGAACAAACAATCATTATCATCAACATCTCCATAATCAAATTCATCATCATAAATACTAACATCTTCTCTAACATAGTAGCTTTTCTTGATCATTTTTCTTTTGTTTTCCTTTTTCTTATTGTTCACAACTTTGTTTGGACATCTCGAAGCATAGTGACCTATATTTCCATAACTAAAACATTTGAAAGGTAATTTAACTTTGTACTTACCAATGCCATTTTTTCATTCTTCTTACAAAGTTAGCTTCAACATCATCAAGATCATCTCAATTTGAATCTTCAACTTTTTCTGATTTTTCAGTCTTGAAAGAAATTTCCATTTTTACACCACTTTTTAGACCAATTTTTCTCATTTAAATTGAATTTGGTGTGCCAAATAGCTAATCTCTAGTGTAGGTATTAAAATTTGCAACTTCCTCAATATCAGAAACCTTTTCACTATAAGAATCAGGAAGGTTTCTAAGCATTTTCTTTACCACTTTAGGTTCTTTAACTTGTGCACCAAGACCTCTCATAGCACTTACCAGTTCCAAACTTATTCAACATTTATTTAACATAATTTTATTGTGAAATAAATATTCCTTTATCCATTTGATTGATTTGTATCCCAAAGAAGAAATTCATCTCCCCAAACATAGACATCTCAAACTCTTTATGCATCTCTTCTACAAAATTCCTACACATAGCTTTATTGCCTCAAAAAAATATCATCAACATACACAACCACTATCAAGATTTGATCTTTTTCAACTTTGAAGTAAACATTCTCTTATTGAATCCTTGATGTATCAAATATCTATCCAACCTTGCATACCAAGCTCTAGGAGCTTGCTTCAACCCATACAATGCCTTCTTCAATATTTAGACCATCTTAGGTTTATCTTACAACTCAAATCATTTCAATTGTTCCATGTAAACTTCTTCTTCCAATTCTCCATTCAAGAAAGTAGACTTCACAACCATCTGATAAACTTTAAAGTCCTTATGTGTTGAAATTTCCAAGAACATCCTAATTGCTTTCATTCTATCCATTGGAGCAAATTTCTCCTCAAAGTCTATTCTTTACACTTGTGCATAGCCCTTACACACAAGTCTTTCCTTGTTTCTTACAACTTCTTCATTCTCATTCAACTTGTTTCTGAATACCCACTTAGTTCCAATAATGTTTTTTTTTTAAGGTCTAGGAACAAGTTCCCAAGTCTAATTATTTTCAATCTACATAAGTTCTTCTTCCATTGCTTTCATCCAATGTTCATCTTTACATGCCTCAATCACTTGTTTTGGTTCAACTTTAGAAAGTAAACATATATTTACCTTTTCTTCAACTCTTCTTCTTTTCAACATGATTTTTCTTTTATCTCCAATGATATATTCTTTGGAATTATTTCTCTACATGTACTTAGGGGTCTTTTCTTGAGCTTCTTCTTATTCATCTTGTACTTTTTCTTCATCTTTTTCTTCTTCTTCTTCTTCGTAAGTAGGTTTATCTAACCCATATCCATCTATTACCACTAAATTGATAAGATCTTCATCAACCTTGACACTTTCACTTTCAACAATTCTTCTTAGCCTTTTTTTGTAACATCTGTAAGCTTTGTTTTTAGTAGAATATCCAAGCAAGATACCTTCATCAGAACTTGCATCAAACTTTCCTATGTTTTCATCATCTCTTATAATATAGCATTTGCTTCCAAACACTCTAAAGTACTTGACAATAAGAATCCTTCCGTACCACAACTGATAGGGAGTCTTTGTGTTGTTAGCTCTTGCTTGAAATATCTTAAGTATGTAAACAACAGTATGAATTCCTTCTCTCTAGTAGAATTTTGGTAGGTTAGCTTCTTTCATCATAGTCCTTGTAGCTTCTTGAACAGTCCTATTTTTCCTTTCAACCACTCCATTTTATAGAGGATTCCTAGGGGTAGACAAGTTCTTTTTTATGCCATGATTCTCACAAAACATGTTAAATTCATTGGAGGTAAACTCTCCACCTCTATCTAACCTCAAAAATTTGATCTTCAAATCCATCTCATTTTCAACCATAACTTTGAATGCTTTGAATCTATCTAGAGCTTGAAATTTTTCTCTAAGAAAAGTAACCCATGTCATTATAGAATAATCATCAATCAAAAGTAGGAAATACCCATCACCTTGAAGACTTCTCACTCTTTTAGGACCACAAAGGTCTGTGTGTACCAATTCTAACAATCTAGTAGAAGATTATTCTTTTCCCTTGAAACTACTTCTAGTTTCTTTTCCAAATTGACAATCCCTGCAAACAACATTGATAGGCTTTATAATCCTCAACAAATCTCTCATTCTTGAACTAAACCGATTCTAGCTAAGTTATCAAAATTGATGTGACACATTCTCATGTGCCATAACTAGCTATCATTAATCAAAGTCATAAAACAGTGACCATCAACCCCCTTGAGCTGATAGATATTTCCATTTGTCCTCTTTCTAGAAGCGATCATAGTTCTAGACCCTTTTCTAATCTCACATCTATCATATTGAAACATAAGATTGTATCCTTTGCTATATGATTTTCCAATACTCAAAAGGTTATTCCTTAAACTTGAAACATAGTAAACATCTTCAGTATTATTCTTGTTATCAAAATTAATTGAACCTATTCCACAAATCTTAGCATATGAATCATCTCCAAATTTAACAAGTCCATCATAATTTTCAAGTTTAACAAGAATACTCTTGTCTCCAATCATGTGATTTGAGAAACCATTTTCAATAACCTAATACTTCTTGTCCTATCTAACATGAAAAGTAGATACCAAAGTACCTCCAATTTTATTCTTTTTCTCTAGAACACTTTTGTTCACGGGTGATCCCACAATAGTGGTTTACAATTATTGGCCAAACTGGACACTAAAATAATTTTTTTTAACTAAATCTTCACTTTCGGGCACCTATAGCAGCTAAACCGTGAGGAATTTTAAGATGATGCAAACTAGAGTTTCATGAAATTTTTTCTATAGATTCTAAATATATTTGTTTCAATAATTTTGGAATCAAATTGCACTTCTTTTGCCATCTCCCACAAAAACTAGTTTTCTTCAGAAAATAACATTTTTAAAAAGTGATGCTCACCATATAACGCATAACTTTTCTTCCATGAAGGATAAAATTATAATTTTTTTGAATTTAGATTATATGTAGTGCTTCCACTTGGTTAGATATTTTTTAATTGAATATTTTTCTTTAATCAAGTTTTGAATTCAAACCAATTATAATTCAGACATAGCACGACTGTATAACGCGTAACTTTTTTTGTATGTATCGAAATTCAATTTTTTTCTTTGTTGGATCAAGGACTTCAATAGCTGGTGCATTAATATTTTTAATTTTTTTTTAATAATCTGCTATTTTTCCACATGTGTAGAACAGAGAGATTGATTTTCAGTGAAAAACCTACATTCACGAGAAATATAAAGTAAATATAATAATTAAATTAAATTTATTTAAAATTATACTTTTTGGAGAGTTTATAATAAGGACTACATACTTAAAAAAAATAAAATTAAATGAATTCATTTGATCCCCCAAAAGGTAAATCAAAAGTTGTTTTTATCAGCATTTTTATAGGTGTAAAGGAGACTCTGTTATAGGTATGGTTTAAAACTAGCGGGCTTCTATCCAAGGGGGTTTGATTTAAGGTAGTTTGATCAAACCCTCTTCAATTGGAATTCTTTAAATGGAACCTTTTAAGGCTTAAATCATTATATTTTCTAAAAATATGTGATTTCAACAAAAATGTGTTCCTCCCAGAAATCGTAAACCAGCTTTGTGGGATCACCCTCACACAAATTTTAGAGTTAGCAAAACCAGATTCATCTTTTAAAGCCAAGATCAAATAGTCATTATCATCAACATCTACATAATCAAATTCACCATCATAAATACTAACATCTTCTCTAACATAGTAGCTTTTCTTGATCATTTTTCTTTTGTTTTCCTTGTTCTTATTGTTCACAACTTTGTTTGGACATCTCGAAGCATAGTGACCTATATTTCCATAACTAAAAGATTTGAAAGGTAATTTAACATTATACTTACCAATGACATTTTTCATTCTTCTTACAAAGTTAGCTTCCACATCATCAAGATCATCTCCATTTGAATCTTCAACTTTTTTTTATTTTTTAGTCTTGAAAGAAATCTCCATTTTTACACCACTTTTTAGACCATTTTTTTCTCATTTCAATTGAATTTGGTGTGCCAAATAGCTAATCTCTAGTGTAGGTATTAAAATTTGTAACTTCCTCAATATCAAAAACCTTTTCACTATAAGAATCGGGAAGGGTTCTAATCATTTTCTTTACCACTTTAGGTTCTTTAACTTGTGCACCAAGACCTCTCATAGCACTTACTAATTCATCAACCCTCTGCATGTAACTTGTAATTGTTTCATCTTTAGACATTCACAAAGTCTCAAATTGTGTCTTCAAATTCTATAGCTTAGCTCATTTAACCTTATCATCTCCTTCATAAATAATTTCTAGCTTATCCCAAACTTCTTTAGTAGTTTTTAGATCAGCCATAACTTTCACTAATGAACAAACCTTGCCTTACCATCTACTTCATAGGTCTTGATTTTATCACTTGTGCTTGGTCTATTTGTAGTTATGTTCTATACAGTCTTCACTGCCTTAAGGACATCAAATCTAAGGTAAATAAAATATCCTTCAATCTTCACTTTCCAGAATGCATAGTCAGTGCCATAAAACATAGGGATCTCCTTCTTGCTTTCCATCCCAAATCTACCTCAAGCGGTTAATATTTTATTCAAGGAACCTTGCTCTGATACCAATTTTTGAATGAGCAAGAAAACTGAGAGGAGGTGAATCAGTTGTACCAAATTAAAACATCAAAACCATCAACAATAATTAGATCCACAAGCATTTATTAAAGCCCTAATCTGTTATGATGTTTAAACATGAAAAGTAGATAAAAAAAACTAAAATTATACCAACACCATACACAAGAGAACACCAAATTTACATGGAAAAACATAGAAGGTGAAAACCACGGTGAGGATTAGCTCACAATATAACTAATTGCAAAACTGATACAAAAAGGCTCATTGCCAGAATAGGACACACTATTTAGAAAGGCTCATAGCCCAGGCTCACTACTGAAATAGAAAGAAGAAAGAAGATAGAATGTTACATAGAGAACATGATCTTAGTGTGATAAATATTCCAACACAATAGCTTCAACAACACTTTCATTCTTCAAGATATCCAGATACCTCAACTCACTGCATTCAACAATCACATTATAGCTTACATTGCATTTCACACTTCTACACTTAATTTCACATCACAACACTCAAGTCTATTCCACACAACATCTCACATCAATTCACCTTGCATTTATAATATCCACAACTTGAAAAAATATCTTCAAGTCGGCTACACTCACCTTACACTTTACAAATTCAAAATAGGTCAACACTAAGCATTCCTATGGTGGATAAGAATGAAAGTATACAAAAATTAATTAGGACCCAAATTAATTCTCACACGTCACGCTACACTTTCATTAATTCATAAACATCTTTGAATTTAGTGTAAACACCAGGTTAGTCATTACCCATGCAAACACCTTTAAACTTTGAACTACATGCTTCCTCAAATCCAAAGATGACTTGCAAACCACACATCATGCTTTATCACTATATAGAATATTCCTCTACCATCCTAAAATCCATAAAAATCCTTCACAATAATTCACACCTCCAGAATGTACACATCTTGTACACTCAAACTATATTGTCAAACATTGCAATTCTAAAATCCATCTTCTGGAGCACCATAGCAAAAATACTCTTGATGTAGGCAAGAGATGAACACCATAAAATACCTTTAGAATTGCAAGACCTAAAGAAAAACTATGGAGAAATGTGAAACAAAAAAAATTCTCCTAGAAACCTTGGTAAGCAACACTACAAAACTAGTTCACACACTGGTGAGCATAACTTCATTTAACCATCAATCTAGAAGCCAAAATTCTAGATTTATAGAAAATTTGAACACCTCTATCCAACATATCCAAACCACACAAGTAGATCTTCAACCCATAAGAAATGTGAAGCCAAACTAGAACACCTTTGCAAATTAGAACACCTCATTTTATTAATTTTCTCAATATCCTCAAAATATTTGTCACTACCAAAATAATTTACAAAAGCTTATCAAAGTAATACTAGAGGTTAACATTAGTAACTTAACTAATGACAACATAATGCAAAAAATAAAAAGCAATAAGTTCTCTCAACCACTGCACAACTATCACCAATGACAACACAAGCTTGTTGACATCAATGACAACACCTTCATACTTGCAACAGTAGCAGCATATATTCCCCATTTGACCAACATCACATCTTCTTCAACTAGCTATACATACAAAATAATTGCATAACATCTTCAAGACTCTCCCTTTATACCAACTCTCCCTAAGAGCTAAAACTCATCAATCCAGGAGTAAAGGATATGACATGAATTTCTCCCCTAGATAGATGCAACATTTATGCATCTAGTTAGAAGGAGGGGAAATAAACCCTAACTTCTATCACAGATACTCAAAATTATCCTATGAAAGTGCCTTAAGTAGTGAAAATTTCTGCAATTTGGTCCTTGGTAGGCACATACTCCATTTTAAATTAATGTTTTGCAACCTTCTCTCTCAGAAAGTGATATTGAATTGAGATTTTTTTAGTTATTAAGTGAATTACTGGATTCTTGGAAATGTTAATTGCACTTGTATTGTCACATAGTATAGGAATAGGTTCATCATAAACCACCTTCACATCCTTCAAAGTTTACTTCATCCAAAGCACTTGAGTACAACAAGATGCCGCAACAATATATTCTACTTCTGCTATGGAAAAATACACTGAATCCTTCTTTTTACTAAACCATGAGACCGATCTCTCTCCAAAAATAATGCACTTCCACTTGTACTTATCTAGTCATCAACACAACCTACCCAATCAATATTAGTATAGGTAATCAGAGAGTAATTTATATCTTTTTTGAACCATAGGCCATAATTTGAAGTACCCTTCAAGTATCTGAAGATTATTTTCACATCTTTCTCATGAGATTGCATAGGATTGGCTTGAAATATGGAAAATAAACATTCCATATGTAGAGAAAACCTGACAATTACACCAACTCATGTAATTGATCTATTTAAGCACTAGTTGGCACAAGTATCAAACATAGAGTATCTATTTAAGCACTAGTTGGCACACTATTATCTAAAAATAGAGCTTTGCGGCACACCAAATCATCTCATACATCAAGATTGCATGCACTAAACATCTCCACATTTTTTTATGGACAAGACTTTTCTTCCAAAAGAATACAAAGCATTCCAACAAGTCGTCAATATATCTTCACTATGCTAGTTTGAAACTCTATCACTAATTTGTTTCACTTCAGAAAGTATAAAGACTTGAAAGCTTGGATATAATAACTTCAAACCTTGATTAACTTAACTTCTAGACAACAAGATAAAACCATTTTTTTGCAGAGAGGAGTGGACCAAAAATATCTTGACTCTATTGTAGAGAGTGTACTATGAATGTCTTACTTTTTTTAGACTTTATCTTTATGTGTGGTATACCAAACTAGAATGGCATGAATTACAATAGGTGTACTAACCTTCACACACCATCTACCTCCACTAGGATATTCAATAAAGGTCTATTTATGCATATCTAATCCACACACCAACTGATTTGATTCAAATATTCTTTCATGTTGAAGTCTTCAACACCTTTTTCTTTTTAGGGGGAAAAAAGGTCTTGCAAGAGAAATCTCCCCCTGAGATAATGCTCTATCTCAGTTTTTCTTAGAGTTTTTTGTAGAATGCACAAGTGTAGTATCATCCTTATTCTCATGTTCTTCTTTCAGGTGTGTGCACCAATTTGGGACACCAAAAAGGTGCAACATTGTTGAAAAAATATGAAATTAACCATTTTGTGCTTGCCAAACAAGTTAACCATTTGACGAGTGAAAATTTCGCACTCACCAAATGAAAAATCACTTTAAAAAATAGGCCATTTTCATATCTTTTTTTTGTAACTCACGACCCTAGCCCCCATTTTATTCTCTTCCAACTCATGCTCGCTAAATGGAGATTGAATTTTCCTTGCAATACTTCATGAGGATGCCGCCAAGACGTCAAAGAGGTTCAGAGATAAAAGAGGTATGTATTTCAATTGTTTTAATTTTGAATTTGAATTAGAATGTAAATTGAAATAAGTTTTTTGAAAAAAAATTCTTTTAATTTCTAGGAAATCAATCTCCAATTCCAAACATTACCAATTCACAATCACCCCCTCACGAAGAGCCTTCTGAACAAGAACAACCTCAAACCCCTCCACTAGTTTGTAGGCATCCACAAGGAACCCAAGAAAATATCTTAAATAAAATTGAAAACAAAAAAAGAGAGATTGAACAATTGTAACTTGGAAGATTAACTGAGCATTGTAAAACCCACCCTTATAGGAGAGGGATTGTTGAATCGCTAAAGTCAATTGTATCACATGGAGGATAAACGAGTGAGAAAATCAATTTTTGGTCGAATAAGAAGGATAAATTAAAATAATTTTGTGCTAGTGGTCTTTCATATGTAGATGTGAAAAAATAAAAAATAGCAAAGATGAATTGTGTGCCATTTTCACAATCCCAAGAACCAACACATCTTTATCACATGCATGTAGGAGGTTCCCCATCCATTGGTGCCACCATTAATTAATAAAAAATAAGTTTTGGGAGTGGTGGTGGATGGTTTTTTACCAAACTCCATGCAATAACTAGAAGGTACCACAATATTTTTTGAAGAAACTCTATTGTGAGTTTGTCCTCAATAAGGTGAGAAATTATTTTGACATTTTAGACTTTCAGGGTAGAGGTGGGGGCTCCACACATGATAGACCGAGTGCACGATGTGATCCACAATTGGCATTGAGACTCTTGGCCAAACTAATGGTGGATCATGTCATTGTTCCTTCTATTGTGAAGGATAGTGTTGAGGTGGAAACGTTGGAATCGATTAGCTCACTCACTCAAAGCATTGTATAGTGTGTGAGGCCTCTAATAGAACCTAATGTGGATGAAACTTCTATGCCTGGAGTTCCACCCCACCATTGTCGCTCTTGCAGTGCTATTTGCACGTATGATTATCAAAGTTCTCTAGATGTAGCTACACAACCTACATCAACTGTAGAGTAGATGGTTATGATAGATACATTGCTGAATGCAACATGCAACATTGTTACTCAGGTAAAATTCAACAAGTTTATTTAATTTTGTTTATTAAATTCTATTTTGAAATATAAGAATAACTAAATTAATAGAATCAATATGATGAAAATTTAGGGTCGGAGTGTTCATGATATGTGCACCATTCTTGTAGAACCTTATTTTTCTTCGACATTAAGTCCACAAGTATGCAACTAGTATTAAATAAATAATTTTTTCATGTGAATAGTTGAATGTTATTTGAATGATTGTCTCATAACATGCGCTTTAGATGTCAAATAGTTTGTTGGTGGACCTTTGAGTTCCACACCTCACTATTCAAATTCTCATAAAAATTCACTTAGGTAACCTTTTTTCATTAATGGTGTTGTAAAAGGGTATGTGCAGGATCATCATGGAAAAAATAGGCCCTTAAGTGGCATAAAAATAAGAAAAATAAGAGTTAGGCAACTTGACGTAAAAATTTGAATAAGTTATCTATATTATTTCAAAAATATGTAAGAATAGAATTTTTAGAAAATTGAATGTAGTTTCTAAACTACTAGCTTTGTTTTAAAAAAAAAGAAAATCTATTTGGAGAAAATTTGAAATTTCAATGCAGTAGTACTTAAATTTCAGGGAAAAAATAAGTAGGTGTCTATCTGACCACCCTAACCACAATAAAATGATAATATTTTTCTATAATATTTTAGATATAAGTAGATGACTCATGTCCCGATGTGATGCATATTTTTTTGTAATTTTTTCTCAAGTAAATAATTAATTATGATTTTTTTATTACAACATTTAAAAAATACAAAACTCGTATGTCTGACCACCTTAACTTGGTCAAAACTTCATGAAATTCAATTTTTATTTTTTTAATCCTATAGTATGTGAAGCATACAATGTGATGCATGTTTTGGATTCAATAAATGTGATACCGTTTGAAAGCTAGAGATGTTTTTCAATCATTCTATCAATCAGGACTTTAGTCGTAATTTGAATAGAAAACGAATAATAATTACTTATTAAATTCAAAGTAAAGTATAATTTATATTGGTGGAAAGCTTAGAATCTCCTTTAAAAACTATTTTCGTTTCATCAATTTTGGGTAAAAAAAAAAGTCGTCAGCCACATACCCATCATATTGCCACTTTTTGGCCCATCATGATCCTGCACATACCCAAAACAATGTTAGCTAGTTTTGGTAATTTTATGTGTATAAATCTAAAAATTTGATGAGAAACACAAATATTGGAGGAATGTGAAGTGGATAATGAATGAGACTAATTTGTGCAATTAAGAAATTGAAATCTTGGAGTTGAAATTATGTCTTATTTTCTATCTCAATTTTATATTATATAGTTTTATAACTTTTGAATGATTATGCAATTGCTCTAATAAGAAGCATAGTTCAAGGTTGGAAGATATTTTGTTGGTAGCATTCCCATAGAACCTTAAAATTATTTTCTCTATGTGTAATGCATATTCACTTTGGTGTCAATTCTCATATTATAGCCTCACAAAAAATATTAATAGTTTAGGTTATAATGATTATTTACTACTTATGGCTAGTTGGTAAATAAGTCAAAGAACATGCTTTATTCTCAAATGGCTATTTTCATCACCTTTCCTAGTATTCACTAGTACTATGTGCCCATGATTCCAATAATCCCTTGCTATATCCCTTGGTTTCCCTATGACCACTAGCTCTACCCACTTTCCTTGTACAAGATGTTATGGACACATGCTAATTTTTATGATGGTAGATCATAGTGGGAAATCCTCTCACATAGCTTCTTTCATGCTCATTTTTAGGCTACCTTATCCCTTCAACCAAGATAACTCTTACCTTCCACCATCCCATAACCTATCACTTGTATCATCCTCCTCACCACACATTTTAACCAAAAATGAAGAGTATATGACATGCGATTTGAATGAATTATGTTGTAAGGAATCTACTACATGATGTCTTATTTTTCCATATCTATTAGAAGATTCCATGCTTGGTTGGTCTTATGAGATCCTAAATATACTTACCATTGAGCATCCATCTCATTCTTTCATTCCTATCATCACACATATTTTAACCATATTATATCACATATCCCAATCTTTAACACCTTGTATATTATACCACCTTCCTCCATATTTCATCTTATACACATATCCTTACAAGAAACCTTTCCTTCTGGTCATTATTGACCAAATATCTTATACATTATTACTACTCACCTCAAGTTCCCTCTTTATGTCCTATATTCAAGCCTTAGGCACTGCCTAATTCACCTTATGTTCTAATATTCCCTCCTAATCACATCCCATTAACCTCTAATATTTCACCTTATGTTTTATTATCCTATCCTAGCTCATCCAATTAATCTCTACTAGTCCATTCTATGTTCCATTATCCCTCTTGATTGTGTCCCATTATCTTCTCCTAATTCACCCTATGTTCCTTTTTCCTTCCTAATCCCATCCCATTAACATTTAATAGTTCGTGCCCTATTTTCCATGATCCCCTCCTAGCCCATCCCACTAATATCTACTAGTTCATCCTATGCTTCATTATCCCCTTCTAGTCCCATATTATTTTACCCTTTATTATTTCACCATATGTTCCATCATCCCCTCTTGGTATTGTCTCTTTATCCATTCTATGTTATACCATATTTTTCCATGTTTCATCCTATACAAATAATCTTACAAGAAACCTTTCCTTCCACTCATTATTGACCAAAAACCTTCTTCATTATTACTACACACCTCAAGTTCCCACTTCATGTACTATATTCAAACCCTATACACCTCTCAATTCACCCTATGTTCCATTATTCCCTCCTAATCCCATCCCATTAACCTCTAATAGTTCACGCTATATTGTGTTATCCCATACTAGCCCATCCCATTAATCTCTACTAGTTCATCCTATGTTCCATTATCCCCTTCTATTCCCATCCCATTACCCTCTCTTATTTCACCCTATGTTCCATTATCCCCTCTTTGTCTTGTCCCATTACCTTCCCCTAATCCCAACCCCTTAGCATCTAATAGTTTACCCTATGTTCTACAATCCCCTCTTGGACCATCCCACTAATCTCTACTAGTCCATTCTATGTTCCAAATTATCCCCTTCAACTCTCATCCCATTGCACCCTTTATTATTTCATCATATGTTCCATTATCCCCTCTTGGTCTTGTCTCTTTATCCCTTCTATGCTATACCACCTCCATCCAAATTTTATCTTATACACATAAAATTACAAGAAATATTTCCTTCCACTCATTAATGACCAACTCTCTTCTCCATTATTGCTTCACACCTCAACAATCAACTTCATGTGCTATAGTAAAACCCTAGACACATCCTAATTCATCCTATGTTGCATTATCCCCTCTTGGTTTTGTCCCATTTTTCCATCCTAGTCCCATCCCATTATTCCCTCCTCATTCACCCTATGCACTCATCTATATCTTCACAATTGTTGACATCATATCCCTTCACATGTAGGAGGACACCCACATCCACTATTTCATATTTCTAGACAAGGAGAATATGACTATCCATCCTAGGTACTATGCCAACAACCACTATTATTGATCTTGTACAATGATGCATGATTTGGACTATTCTTATTATCAAGAATAATGAGTTCACTTGATGTATTTAAATGGGTATGTGCAGATCATCATGGAAAAAATAGGCCCTTAAGTGGCAAAAAATTCAAAAAAATCAGAGTTAGGCAACTTGAAGTAAAAATTTGAATAAGTTAACTATATTATTTCAAAAATATGTAAGAATAGAATCTGTAGCAAATTGAATGTAGTTTCTAAACTACTAGGTTTTTTTTTTTTTAAAGATCTATTTGGTGAAAATTTGAAATTTCAATGTAGTAGTACTTAAATTTTAGGGAGAAAATAAGAAGTAGGTGTCTGTCTGATCACCCTAACCACAATAAAATGATAATATTTTTTTATAAGATTTTAGATATAAGTAGAGGACTCATGTCCGATGTGATGCATATTTTTTTGTAATTTTTTTCCAAGTAAATGATTAATTATGAATTTTTTATTACAACTTTTCAAAAATATAAAATTTGTATGTCGACCACCTTCACTTGGTCAAAAATTCATGAAATTCAATTCTTTTCTTTTAATCCTATAGTATGTGAAGCATAGAATGTGACACATTTCAGATTCAAAAAATGTGATACCGTTTGAAAGCTATAAATGTTTTTCAATCAGCCTATCAATTAGGACTTTAGTCGTAATTCAAATAGAAAATGAATAATAATAATTTATTAAATTCAAAGTAAAGCATAATTTATATTGGTGGAAAGCTGGGAATCTCCTTTAAAAACCCTTTTTGTTTCATCAATTTTGGGTAAGAAAAAATTCATTAGCCACATATCCTACACATACCCATAATATCACCACTTTTTGGCCCATCATGATCCTGCACATACCCAAATATAACTTCTCATTGTCATACTTATGCTATCATGTGACTAAAACCTTTGTTTGCATCTTACTAATGGCATTCCATCACCATGAGACCACATTTCTATGAGGCATTTTTTCAAGTAGTTCACTTCCTTCTATATTCCTCCACATTTTTCATACATGTCTACCAAAGCATTTTATCAAACAGTTCACTACCTTGTTGCTATGGATAAAAGCCTAAAACAGGTGCTTTCAAACAAGCTATGGATAGGGAAAATAGTAAGCATAATAATAAGAAATATATAGTTCAATAAGTACTCAAAATTTTGTTGATTACCTCATACATTATAAGCCATGACCTGCATCACTATTCTAGTTTTCATGATTGAATAATTTGTAGTTTTATTTTCAAATGATGCAAGCAGAAACACCTCCCGATGTTGATAAGGAAATGGAGTGTGGTGTATCTTTTGCAATAGATAGCTCGATGGCTCTCACAGGGGTATGAAGCAGATTAGTAAATTTCAAATTACATTCATTGTTATAGTTATTTATTATTGAAAAATAAGGTCATTATCTTTTTGTAGTTTAATTTCTATTTTGATGGTTTCTATAGGAATTTGAGACCCCAAATCCTAAGCATGCAGATCTTCCAATTGAGGATGTTGGCGTAAATAAATTCTTGTACCTACTTAATTCACTACTAGGGGACTTATTTACATGTTAAGTTTACTTTGGTCCTAGGAATCTTTCTAGAAGGTGTTAGTTGTCATTAGTTGTTATCTTATGTTTTGACTTGTAACACATGTGAACCTAGGTAAGTGTGGTAATTTGTTTCATGTCATATGATTAAGATACTTTTTATAATATTATGACATCTTGTATCTCACCTTGGCTATATAACCAAGGGGTTTCTACCAAATTATACACATCACTTCAACATTGAATCATAATTGATAAGAATATAATTTATTCTTGTCATATTCATATTCTCTCTTTGTGCTTTCCATTTGGCCTCAAGATCTTGGTAGCCATAGCCAATTCCAACATGGTATTAGAGTAGGTTGGGTGCCATTGGATAGTCCTTTTTTGAAGAGATTGGTAAATCTTGAAAAGTTGAGTATGCTCTTCTCTTGCATCGTATGATGATCTAGAGAGTCAAAAAACTTGATAAAAATACTAGATTTGGGGGGTTCCATTTTTTTCTCTTTATTGCAGGTTCATATAAGAGTTTGTTGATGCAAATATGAGCTCACCACTAAGTTCAAGAGGTTTGAGATAGTCATTTTTCCTTTTGTTTTGTCTAAATCAAACATACAAGGCCAAATCTATGAGGGTACACTGAAGATGAAGAGTGGTTGCCAGATCCAGAAGGTAGCTGCAATTTTAGAGCATTTTGGGTCAAATCTAACCCTGCCATTGCATCCAGAAGGCCCAAAAAACCTAAGATTGATTGCCAATTCATTGAATTTGGAGCAGTTGACCACTAAGTAAAAACAAATTTCCCAGTAAGCCGTACGACCCCCCAAGTCGCCATCATTATGCCAGTATGATTTTTATAAAAAAAAATATTATATTTTATGTGAATATTTTTTTCAAATATTTTGTAAAAAAAATTGTAGTTTTTATTTCATATTGTAAAGTTTATACAAAAATTTCATTTGAATTTTTTATTTTAAATAAAAAAAACAGATATTCATAGGGTTGTACCATGTATGGTCCATAGACTAGTAGGGTACACCTATGTAGAGCTGGTGCCATATCATGGCCCTTCATTAGCTATGACCCCCCACTCAACTACGACTAGTGATAATTAAAAAAGTCACTCACTTGCATTTCATTCAATCGATGAATATTCAAATAAGAAATCGGTGAGTGCAAAAATTTTCTCTCACAAACAAAATAAACAAAGGAAGAATATTCCATTCCCAGATTTTGTCAATGTCAAAAGAGGAATATTTCGGACGAGTGAAGAATATTCCGTTAAGAGGGTTGATTGGTGCAACACGTCCATTTGGACATCAATTTCAACATAGTGGCAACATGTAATGGGTATTAGACCGTCAAAGTTAAGTTTGCATGTTGATGATGTCAAAATGACATCAACCATTTTCAAAACATTTTTGCCCCCCTCACCAATGACCTTTTTGATTTTGTAGTTCAACTTCGAAGCTTCATAACTTGCTCAATTTGACTCCTTTTTTAAAGTTATTTTTTTTATTTGGGCTAATTTTTAGTGCTCTTTGTAGTGGTACAATCAATTTTTGGTTTTGGTTCCTAGTTTTTCCATAATTTGCATATTCTCATTGGTGTTGCTACTTCATCCTCATTTTGGGAATGTTAGGGGATCATATCTTGCTCCTACGGTAACATTTTTGGGTTCATTTTTTCTTTTTTGTGTACTTTTCAGTGGTATGATCATATTGATCTCAATTTGTACCAAAAATTGTACTTGATTCTCTAGCCTATTTTTGCATCTATAAGCACTAAGATAAAGTCTAGCTTGTTATTTTTGGCATCTAGCAATTGTAAACACATTAAACATAAAGTGCCAAATCATATATTTGCTTGGGGGGTTTCCTGATCAAGTGATTTGGGGAGGGGGTGGGGTCTCTTGGTGCATTCTTTTGATTTTTTTGCTTGTGCTCTCTCATTTTCATGGATCATTCTAAGGTTCCTTTGCTCACATCATATAATTATTCAACATGGCACCAAAATGCATGGAGTAATCTAATGACTGAAGGTCACTCTCTATATGTTGAAAATAAGGTACCTGAACCTACAAATGTAGATAAAATGATAAAATGGATGATTAAACATACCAAAGCTCTTGGATGTCTTCATAGGCTAGTTTCTCAAGATTTGTTGTTTCAAATTAAATCATGTAAAAATTCTCATGAAGCTTGGAACAAATTGAAAACAGAGTATGGTACTACATATGATGTAAGAGGCTATCAAATTGCTAATGAACTAATGATCCTTGATCCTAATAAGTTTGAAAACATCCAAGACTACATCACTAAGGTTAATGATCTAAGAGAGAAATGTAAAGCATGTGGAATTGATAAGAAGGAAATTCAGTTGGTCTACAATACAATGAACAAACTTGGTCATGATTATGCTCCTTTTATTTCTAGCTTTCATACTCATAGATTGACTATGGGGTCTGCATATACTACACCTTCATTTGCATCATTTTCTAAGATCTTTATACATGAAAAAAAGAGCTTATCTCAATGGGTCTCATCACGACTTATAAATATCAAGCATTGTTGGTTAGTCGGGTGAAAGAATCAAAATTAGATAAGAAACAAAAGAAAGCAAAGAATAATCAACATTCAGATCAAGCTGTGGTTGCTGAAATCTGCAAATGGTTAGTTTAAAATAAAGCAACATTTCAACATCCCTATGGAATAATAAGCCATGTTAATCATGCCATAAATGAAACAAGGGAAACCAAATAAAAGCATACAAAAACATGACATTAAACCTATCCCATAGTGGATTGGTGTCACATGTGCTAGTGACCCTTTCCCAATCCTTGATTGATAAGCTAGTGATGAAATTGCTATGGATATGGAGATGCTAAATGGACAAGATCAAATCTCAAAGAGAATGAACTTGCATCAAGTTGTGTAGATGATGGATATGATGAAGTGAAGTGGACAAGATCAAATCTCAAATGAAGAGAGTAACCTTGCATAAAATTGTGGAGGATTTGCTCAATGTTGAAGCTTCTATTTAAAGATTTTCAAAATGCTAAGTGTTGAAAATGGACCAATGTGGGACAAAGATCAAGCCAATAAGATAAGGCCACTTGTCAAGTGATGATAGGCCAATGGTTGTGCAAGATTTGGGAAGAGTGCCCATGAGAGGGAAAATTTGAATTTGAATTTGTGCAATGAATGTTGAGTTTGACTTTGGAAGGGGACATGTAAGAGACATGTAAGGGCTCATAAATGCTCTATTGGGTGTACATGTCCACTTGGGGGGAGATTCAAACTTGGAGAATATTCTCCCTTTATGCCAAGTTGAAAATAAAGATTTTGATAAATCAATTAAATGCAATTTCATGCGCAAGTGGCCAAATCTAGAGAATGCAAGTGGGTGAGATTATCATTTAATCAGGGTTAGATTAAATAAATGATGATTAGGCCGATTTAATGGTGTTTAGATGATTTTGACTTTTAGGACTTCAATATTTGATTTATTTAAATCAGAAAATGATGGAATATGATTTAGGATTTGATTTAAATAAAGTCTTGATTTATTTGATGAATGGAATATGATTATGCATAATGCAAATTTGGCGTGTCTACATTTTTCCCCTCTTTGAAGCAATGTACTTGTTGCGTTGGTTCAAAGAATAACTTGTCGCGATCAAAATAAAAAAAAAATTGATTTTTCGGATGCCCCAGGGGAAAGTACACTGGTACATTACCCCCTCGAGAGATCGAGTGAACAGATTCGATTTGAGGGTCGATCTCACAATAAAGAGGTTCAAAATGGGTGGTTATGGACGATGATGCAAATGAGATGATTTCAAGATGCTTAGAATAACAAATCTATATTATCCTAAACAACTTAAATGATGATATGATATGAGATGGATGAGATTGATGATGTGAATGATGTAATTATGCAATGGATGATTTATGCAGATGCTTAGACTAACAGATCTATATTATGATGATGATGCAAATGCAATGCATGTGAAATGATTGATGTTTCCTACTATGTATGATATGAATGATATGTGGTATGCTGACGGTTTGTGGATGCAAGATGTATGATGGATGCATTGGTGATGATGATGTTAGCGCAGAAATGAGATGATGACAAGAGGATCCAACAAGTCCATGATTTGACGAGACTTTATTAGAGATGATGATGATAGATGATGATGATGATAAATGATGATGATTTGCTTATCAAGGATTGGGACTTTCAAAGGGTCACTTACTTTATGTTTGATAACACGCCTAAGCACGATGCATCAAGGTATAAAGGACCAGGATGGTGTTGTACCTAGTGTTATGGACTTTTTGAATCAACAAGCAGATAGGAGTATTCTTGTTCACACTTGACATACGGAAACCTTGCTAGGTACCTAACAAAGCAAGTATTCAAGTTATTTTACAAGAGCGTCCAACAAGCACAATAGACAAAAGATAATGATCGTTGCCCCATTCCTATCTCTCTAAATCCTTCTTCGGATATCATCGAGAGGTCCTTGGAATGAGCGCAATAAGATAAATCAAAAGAAAAGACCAAGTACGCAAACAAGTCAATGTTCTTCATACCTCTAGCCAAAGGGATTTGTTTTGATAGGATAAGAATCCAAGGTGATATCCAAAATGATGCCCATTGTCAGAACGATATATCCTAGGACATGCATTGTATAGGATGATGATGATTTGATAAGTTGATTGATAGGCTATTGATATAAGGTCGATTGACATGTTTGCGATTGATCAAGAGTTTGATTTTGTGTTCAATGGTTCGTTGTTTCGATTTTGATTTTACGATTGAAGCTTGATTTTGTTGCCTGCTATGATTGTTTTGTTTGCGTTGTCAAAGGATGAAGATGATGATCAGTTTATTATGGATGATTGATTATTTCGAGTGCAAGCGAGATGAGACGGATGGATTTTTTCAAATATTTGGATGTTTTTGACATTTTTTGGAATGTTTTGAGGCTGTTTTTGGTGTTTTTGGTTTTTGCGATGTTTTTTTTATTTTCTGATGTTTTTGGATTTTGATATTTTTTGAATGTTTTTGGGATTTTGATGCGATTCGAATGTTTTTGGATTTTTATGTTTTTTGAATGTTTTTGGATTTTGATGTCTTGGGGGCTGATAAAAGATTAGCTTTGCCTACGTTTAAGCTCAGAGACGACGTAGTTCGGATTTCAATGTTTTTGATGTTTTTCTGACTTTTTGAGTGTTTTTTGAATTTTTGATATGTTTTGGATTCTTTTGGATTTTCGCATGATTTTGATGATTAGGATATGGACATGTGTGATGGTATCAGTTCTTTGTTTGGGATTTTGTTGAAGACCAAGCTAAGGTTGGTTGATCGAATCGATGGATTGATGATGATGATAACATTGTTGAGGATGTACAACAATGCAAGGATAGTGTTTAGTAACACAATGATTAGGATGGATATCCAAGATGATGGATTGATTAGATTTGATTGATCAGGATTGATGAAGCTTGATTTGGAACAAAATCTGTTTGATTTGATGTGACGTTTGATGTGCGAATTAGATGCAACTGATATCGATTGTTTGGATCGATGTTCGATAAAAGATGAAGACTGATAAGGAACATCTTCTTGTCAAAATATGCCATGGGCTAGTGATTTGTATTTTGGATCACAAATGCTTTAACCAATTTTATTTCATGTTTTCCAATGTTCAGATTGCCACATCAGCTAAAGGATATAGACCAAGATTTATTCTCGAAGCAAGATGTACATATCTACCCCCATTGTCTAGCAATGTATGGAATGTGATGGGATGGATGCTTGGATAGGTGTATGGATGGATGGATATGGATTATCTTGCAATAAGATAATGTGTTTAGATAACAAATGCTCATTTGGATAATGCTTCATGGCCCAAATAATGCTGCATAGGATAGGACCAATGAAAATGAACCATGTCAAGATGTTTACCATAAGCAAGTGTAAAGCATGCCCCAAAATTTCATCAAGATCAATATAACTTGGACTATGGATCATGAAGATGGATGAAAATGGATTGGATCAATGGTTTATGGATGAATGGATTTATTATGGATAAGATGGATGGAACGCTCGATTTATTACGGATGGGATGAGATGCTTCCTCCTGAACTAGCGCACGTAGATGCTTAATTATACTCATGATGCCTGTTTGCCAGGTTTTCATCATGGTCTTGCCCAAAGCGCCACCCATGCGGTTTTCACTAGAGGATGATTTTTTATCTTTACTATTTTCACTCCTTTTTCTAATTTTTTTTTTTGGATTTTCATATTTTTTGATTTTTTTTGTATTTTTCTGTGAAACATTTAAAGCTCATGTTGAACCACAAGGTGTTGTTGATGTAGGTGCCTTTTTCAAAATGTGCCACCGATATCCTGCCTAAAGAAGTTGTTTCGCTAAGATATGTGCACTTGAATATAACTTTTGAGATTCTTGATCTGCTTTGTCGATACTGGAGTTAACTCTGTCTTGGTGCGCACATCGCGATAGAGTGCCCTTTGAATCCTTATGATGAAGGGTCGTTGCCAATACATGGTCAATGTAAGAATTGGATATTATGCGTGGAGGCGTGGATGGAGTGTGTTTAGGGATAAGAGATGGATTGGTTGACAGTTTGGAACCTTTGACTCTCCAAACTTGGGAAGATGAGCAATGATAGGTGGATACGGAAGTGTGCATGGAATTAGGACCAACTGCTTGATACACTTTGTACATTGCTTGAAAAGCTTTCTTTTTCTTTTGTGGACCTCTTTGATGGATACTTTTCCCTCTTTTATTTTGCCCCATAGTTTCTTTGACTGATGGAGTTTGATAGGGATAATCTTTCTTTGTATTCTTCGGTATCCATTTGTATTTGATTTGTCCATTATGCTTCTCAACTTCTTTTGCTTTGATAACATTCTTCGTACTTTGATTCAAATTTTTCCTTCAAATTTGGTCCCAATTCATGGATGGGGTGATGGGTGGATGAAGATTCATGGCGTGACTAGTTGTAGTATTGACACTAGTTTCATAATAAGAACTCTTCATGCTCCCTATGTTGACATTTGCACAAGATGAAGTTGCCCCCAGTATGGTGGTAGTAGTACCTTCATGCTTTGATTTTGCTTGTTCCAAGAGCTCTTGTTTAAAATGCATTCTTTGATAAATGACCACCATAGGTGATGTTTCAATTTGCTGCTCTGCTAACTCTAGATGTTCTATCTGACTTGTTTCCTTGAGCGGATAATGATGGATATCTTTATTCATGATGTCCTCAATCTGAGTTTGGGACATATTTGATCCTGATGTTGACAACTCCGTTTGATTGTAGGAGTTAAGAATCTGCTCTTTTTGTGCAATAATGTCAGGAATAAAGAGATCATGTTCTGAATAATGATCATCTATGTTTTCATCCAAAGAAAGCATCTCATGGGTAGATGGAGGAGTATGATCATCTTGCATAGATAGGAGAGTTTCCATTAGATCATTATAGTATCTTGAAGATACGAATTCTTGATCTTGAATGATTTCGGAGTTGCTTTCAACATGCTTTGGATCAAGTTCTTGACATGGGCCCATTTCAAAGGATGCATTTCTTAAAAAGGACATTTGGATGTCGACATTAGGCATGGTCAAGTTCAAGGTTCATTCAGCATCTGTAACCATGAGGTTAAAGGGGATCAATATGTTTTGAAAATGACCATTGCTAGACCTTAGTGAAAGATTTTGATCTCGCTTTGGAATAACTTTTTGAGATATGTCCTCTAACTCATAAGGTGATGTAGAGACATTTTCAATATGATCATTGGTCAATGAATCATGCATTATGTCAATTGGATCAAATAGTCCTAACACTCCTTGAAAGAGATCACTAAAAAGTGGCTATTGATGTATGGTGAGTTGATCATCGGATTGTGTAGATACATCCTCAATGTGCTCCTCAATGGAGAGGTTTTGATCATTGTTTTCGACAATTACAGTGGGGAGATTGTGAATGTCTTCGACCATAGTGTCAAGTGATGTTGATATTTCTGGAATTAGCTCATTGTCAATTTTTGTTGGTGGATTTTGATCGTGATTCAAAAGTGACTCTTGACATATGTCGATTTGATCATTGGATGACGTAAATGTGTGCTCAGTGATGGATTGATCTTGATCCTTGTTTTCAATAGTTGTCATCTTTTTTGTTTGTGCTTGTGTTGGTTGGGTAGCTTGAGAGGCTTGGGCAACTTGAGAGGATTGTTGCACTTGTTGAGCTTGTGTTGCTTGTTGCATGGCTAGATATTGTTGGAATCCCTTTTTAAAAGCAGCTTGTAATGTCGCATTGTATTGGCTTGATGCGGTGGAAATTGGTGGTGGTGGGGGTGGTGGATTCAAAATCATGTTGGATGTAGTGACAAGTGTTTGAGATATGCTCGGAGCGATCATGGTAGTGAGGGGTTGAGATGTGATGGGTGTGATAGTGGTGTTTGGAGTGATCGAAGTGATAGAGATGGTTGGATTGACCGATGCGATAGGTCCTTGGGAGACCAAATTTTGATTTGGGATTGACGTTGTTGTTTGATTAGATACCATCCATTGGTGTGATGTCGATGGTATATCCAAAGGATTTGTCGTGATGGTTTGATTGATGTTAGGTGGATTGATTTGGGTGGATTGATTGGTGCTAGGTAAAGGGGGAAGCCCTAAACCAATGAATGATGTTGATATGGGTGGTGGAGATTTCCCTTGGCGCAATGCCTCAACTATTTTGGAAAGTTCTGCAATTTGATCTCGCCAAATTTGTTCTTGATTTTGATCTTGACTCACTTGAGATAGTTGATTTGGCTTTTGTTTAAGCAGATTTGGGATGCCTACTTGTGGTTTTTGAATGGGATTATGGGAAAATTGACTTTGGATAATGTTCTGATTTGGGATGATGTTCAGATTTGGCATGATAGGATGAACATTGTTGGTATTGGGAATCATTTTTCCAAAGTTTTCTGAGTTAGGATTCATGTTTCGAAAACTTGCACTTGGTACATCCACATTTGGCAAGTAGGGATTTGGTGGGATGATGTTGCTCGTTTGAAGACTCATGTATTGATTGTTTGGAGGATAGACTTGTAAGTTTGGACTTTGATTTAAATCTATCATGGGGAGATGTGTTCCAAAATTCAGATTGGGCATACTCACATTCGTTGTGCTATTGATATTCATAGGAGATAGTGATCCTATGTATGGATGTGAGTTTCCATAATCCCATGGTTTCATGAGGCTTGGATAGTTTGGTTGGTTTGGACCGCTCATGATGTATGAATCTAGTTTATATTCCATGTTCTTCTTGTGTTTTGACCTTGTTAACCTCTAAGGTGTTTTAGGATCAATGATGATATGAAGAATGAATGGGGTGAATGATGAGAGTGTTGAACGTTTAGGGGCTTTGGATTAATGCTAGACTTAGGGCTTGATTTTGATTGTTTGATTTGGATGATGAACTCGTAAACCCTAAGATGTTGGATGTGATCTTAGGATGAACTTTGTTCAAAGGATTGCTAATTTAACTAGAGGTATGAGAAAGGATGCATTCCCATTCCCTCTAACTAAACAAGGTGATTTTGATTTTTTGATGATGTGCCTAAGTCTAGAATGATGTTTCCAAAGTTCTAAAGTTGTTTGATGGGATGGATTTTGATAAATGTTTGGGATGGATGAAAGTTTTGATGATCCTAAGAGACTTAGAGAGACTTTGTTTACTAGGCCAAGGTATTGAAGAACACACTTTTCTCTAAGAGCAATCAAAAGACCAATATGACCAAGAGATATCAAGCACATGTGTGGGGTCCAATTTTTTATCTTTACTTAATGAGTACTGCAAATGGTTAGTTTAAAATAAAGCAACATTTCAACATCCCTATGGAATAAAAAGCCATGTTAATCATGCCATAAATGAAACAAGGGAAACCAAATAAAAGCATACAAAAACATGACATTAAACCTATCCCATAGTGGATTGGTGTCACATGTTCTAGTGACCCTTTCCCAATCCTTGATTGATAAGCTAGTGATGAAATTGCTATGGATATGGAGATGCTAAATGGACAAGATCAAATCTCAAAGAGAATGACCTTGCATCAAGTTGTGTAGATGATGGATATGATGAAGTGAAGTGGACAAGATCAAATCTCAAATGAAGAGAGTAACCTTGCATAAAATTGTGGAGGATTTGCTCAATGTTGAAGCTTCTATTTAAAGATTTTCAAAATGCTAAGTGTTGAAAATGGACCAATCAAGCCAATAAGATAAGGCCACTTGTCAAGTGATGATAGGCCAATGGTTGTGCAAGATTTGGGAAGAGTGCCCATGAGAAGGAAAATTTGAATTTGAATTTGTGCAATGAATGCTGAGTTTGACTTTGGAAGGGGACATGTAAGAGACATGTAAGGGCTCATAAATGCTCTGTTGGGTGTACATGTCCACTTGGGGGGAGATTCAAACTTGGAGAATATTCTCCCTTTATGCCAAGTTAAAAATAAATATTTTGATAAATCAATTAAATGCAATTTCATGTGCAAGTGGCCAAATCTAGAGAATGCAAGTGGGTGAGATTATCATTTAATCAAGGTTAGATTAAATAAATGATGATTACGCTGATTTAATGGTGTTTCTAAGATGATTTTGACTTTTAGGACTTAAATATTTGATTTATTTAAATCAGAAAATGATGGAATATGATTTAGGATTTGATTTAAATAAAGTCCTAATTTATTTGATGAATGGAATATGATTATGCATAATGCAAATTTGACGTGTCTACACAAGCAAAGAAAAAATCCTCTTCTAAAGGGGAATCATCTAAGAAGGAGAGGCCTACTTGTGCATATTGCAAGAAGGATGGACATGAAGAACACTATTGTTATAAGAAGGATATTGATGAGTTGAAACATCTTCTAAAAAGAATTGCATTGATTTTCCTTCTAGAATTTCTGAATCACCTCCTCCTTCTTCAAAATAGTCTAAGAAGGACAAAGGTCAAGCTTCTACATCGGGAAACAAAGAACAAGCTCTTTGTTCTTTTTTAAGTCTAGGATCAGCTAGATGGCTTCTAGATTCAAGAGAATCTCATCATATGGCATCTTCAGAGTCTATATTCTCTTCTTTTGAGCTTTGTACTATGTCTCCTATCTTGATGGGAAAAAATACATACATGAGTGTAATTGGGAAGGGATCTATTAGTTTTGGGGACAACACTTTCTACAATGTTTTGTGTGTACCTCATTTGATGAAAAATCTTCTTTCTATATATAAGATTACACATGGTGGAGATGGGAGGACTATGGAGTTCATTCTTGATTCAGTCACCATTCAAGACTTGGAGAGTTGAGAGATCATTGCTACTGGGGTGGTTGATCATTCATCTCAATTGTATACCTTTTGTAGATTTTGCTTCTAATGGTGACATTTTTCCTTCGATTGTTGATCACACTTCAAATATGAACCATGATTTAGAGGAGACATTTGGATTTTTGAACTTGGGAGTTCTCACTTCAAATCCAGTTCTTGATTCATGCATTCTATCTCCTCCATCTACTGTTGTACCTGAGGATTCTTGTGATTCCACAATTTTGGTTCCTTGTGATTTAGTGCTACAGGATACATATTGTCTTTTAGATTTGACTATTTTGGATGGCTTCTTGACAAGTAGTTTAGACTTTTTTATGGAGTCTCATAATGCAGATTTGGGGGAAATCATTGATGACATTCATCTTCTCTTTGATGGAGAAGGTCCTTCTTCAGTTGTTGTGAGGGAGCACTCTAACCCTCTTGTTCAATCTCTACATGATCATTCTTTGCAGTTTGACGTGAGTGTGGATACTTTTGGATAGCATTTGGAGGAGGCTTCTTTGTCTTCAGAGGGGATATCTTTGTCTTTGGATTATGTTTTACATTCATCTCTACTAGATTCTAGATTTTCCTCTTTAATAGTGTGGCCTAGAACACCTATTTGGAGTGTGTCAACTTTCGACATCGACATTGAGACACTTGAGCATGCTTCAAAGACATCATCATATACCATCCATCTTCCTACATCCTACATACATTCTTGGTTTTTTTTCTTCCTAAGGGGAGGAATGTTGTTTGATGCTTTTGGATCATCTTCAAGATTCAATGTTGAGCTTCTACCATCATTGCAGGAGACTCAACATTGAGGGGGGGATGCATTGTCTCTCTTCTTCTTCTCTCTTATGGCGGGGTCTTTTTCCTCACATGGGGTTTTTGTCCTTCTCATGCATCATTTATAACATTTCATTTTTTGTATTTCATCTCTCTTTTGGGGAGGAGTTTTGTCCCACTATGGTTTCTCCTTTTCTCTATTTGTGAGAGATTTCATTTGCATTGTACATGGGTACCTAACATGGCCTAGTAGTTAAGACCCATTATTTCATCTTTGTGTCATTTGCATAATAATTTGTCCCTAAGTTGTACTTAAGGGGCCCGGGTGTTGGTGTAAGTAAAGTCTTGTACCTAGTTAATTCATTACTAAGGGACTTATTTACATGTTAAGTTTACTTAGGTCCTAGGAATCTTTCTAGAAGGTGTTAGTTGTCATTAGTTGTTAGATCTTATCTTTTGAATTGTAACACATGTGAACCTAGGTAAGTGTGGTAAGTTGTCTCATGTAATATGATTAAGAAGATAATTGTCATAATCTTATGGCATCTTGTATCCCACCTTGGCTATATAACCAAGGGGTTTCTACTACATTGTACACATCACATCAACATTGAATCATAATTGATAAGAATATAGTTTATTCTTATCATATTCATATTCTCTCTTTGTGCTTTCCATTTGTTGTTAAGATCTTGGTAGCCATAGCCAATTCTAATAGAGGAGAGAGATCATTTGGAGGCGGTAAGTGATTATTTTGTTGAATATATCATTTAAATTATAATGTAATTTCTATACATTAATGTCTTTAATTTTTATTGTAATAGCTAAAGCTTGATCGGGAACTAAATAGGAGGAGCATCCCTCGAGTTCAAAGTAAATGAGTGTCATATGCATCTCCACTCCCCTGACCAACAAAGGCCACCTGCCTATTTTCTTCATCTAGAGGGTAATGACTTTTGATTGGGGTCCTTTGTGTAATGCCTAAAATTTGGACATAACTTTACACACAAAACTAATATTTTTTATTTTTTTTAAGAAAAGAAAAGAGCTTTTGATGGTGAATACCAAGTAAGTTTACTTCATAAAATATAAAAAGAAAAGAAAAAAAAAATTATTAACTTGATAAAAAAAATCTTAGTAATTAAATTAACCAATAAAATTACCCAATCCTAAACTAAATATTAGTAAGGAAAATTTACCAAGTAAAATAATCAACTTCATAAAATAAATCTTGACAACTAAATTTAACAAACATAATACCCATTTCATTAAGTAAATATGATAACTAAAATTACCAAATAAAATACATTATTCCTTAAATAAATATTGATAATTAAATTTACCAAATAAAATTACCCAATCCTAAACGAAACATTAGTAAGAAAAATTTACCAAGTAAAGTAATCAACTTCATAAAATAAATCTTGACAACTAAATTTACCAAACATAATACCCAATTCATTAAGTAAATATGGTAACTAAAATTACCAAATAAAATACACAATTCCTTAAATAAATATTGATAATTAAATTTACCAAATAAAATTGTCAACTTATAAAGTAAATATTAAAAATGAAAATTAGATAGAGGTCAACCTTTAACTTATATTATGTTTATTTATTTATTTTTTATATTATTATTTTTACCATTAAAAGTTTAATACCGTGAAATATTATCATTAGTTTCTAATATCAATTTGATCACTAACTCATATGCCAAAAATGGTAGTTATATTGTTATTAAATCCATAGGTATATTGATTCAATCTATTCCTATTTGTTAGTTATTTTACTAGCAGTAGTCTTTATTAATGGTAAAACTATATCCTTATTTAATTAACATCTCACCTCTTAACAACCAGATAAGTATTAATATTATCTAATTTTATAATATATATTTTTGTTGGACCTTCAATATCATTAACAATATTGTAATGCCACTAAAACATTATAATCTATATATATATATATAGCAATGTTAATACTAAGAAAAGTAATATTAGTAACATTTTAAGTATCAAAATTTACTATTCTTTTGACAAGATTATTTTGATATAATTGATGAATAAATATATCATTCATTTTAAAAGATATTTTACTTTTGCTAAGCTTTGTTATTTTATTTTATTTTTAAAATTTAAATGCTAACATGACCAGTGATATTTACCAATCTGTCTTACGTGACTTACCTTACTTCTTCGCTTTAACAACAATAAAAAAAAAACATTTAAATAACACCCTAAAATCTAATTTCTTTTTTTCCTTTTAAACCAATAGAATGGTTGCAGAAGAAATCAAGTAATTCTTTATTTTTATTTTATTTTGAAAAAGAAATTGTCTCACATTTAGTAGTTTCAACTTAGACTGGATACTTATTGTTTGGATAAAGTTTACACTGTAAAAATGCAGCCGTAAAGATTAAATATGAAATTTTTATTTTATTTTATTGTTTATAGTTCCAGCAAAGAGACATGAACAATGATAAGAAAATAAATATATTAACACTCATAATTCGAGGTAAACCCTATGACAGAAACTAAGGTATTCCTATGGGTGAACGCTGAATGATTACATCGAACTATTATTATTATTATTATTCAAAATAGAGTTGTTGATGTTGTCATTGTTCTCTCTGATAGCTCTTTGTTGGCAGTCCTAAAGGAAGATGTACAACTACTAAATGCTCTAGAGGAGACTTATCTAGACTCCTCTTTTTAAACCTAATCACTAGACAGTGTACTGCACTAGAGATTCTCTTTTGTTTTTGCTTGCTCCTATTACATGTCGTTGTTGGCCAAGGTTTGAGAGCTTGGCAAGTGGGAACATAATCTCTATAGGATGATAGAAAGATGAAGAAGCTACTCTTCGCACCCCCATAAGTGACTCTGCAATACTGATGGAAAGGAAAGATTGTGGCAAAAAAGTTAGAGAGACAATGCAACATGACTATTATTCAATTGTACGAAGAAAATAAATCTTCACTCCATGAAAATTTATAGTATCATATGAAATTTTAATTCACTGGATCGTTTATTCATCTGAAGGTTGTCTCTCAGTAGCGTCTTTGGAAGGGGCGTGCCTCACTTCCACTCTTGAAGCATCATTGTTTTTACACATATTTCTAGCATATCCCTTGCAAGATGTGCATGCTTAATGCAAGTTTCAAACCTACATAGATCACGGCTAGTCGAGGGTAGAATCTTCTTCAACAATGAGCTATATGTAAGGGTAGATTAAAGGATAGGTAAAACTACCTCACCATATCCTTAGCGTCCATCTTCAACTTCATCTTTTTTTTCCAATCATAGGTATGTTATAATGTTGGTTGACTTAGGCCCATACCTTGGCTCCAACTCGTGGTCCATGGAGTTTACCTTTTGATTGTGACCCATTGACATGGCTTAAATCTCTACTTGCTAGCTGCAACAACAAAATTTTCATGATCTTCTCGTATACACTTACGATTATGTTTTTCTTTTGGAATTAGGTTTGCAAGGTTTAATAAAATACTTATACGATCAGAGGGGGAATGTATGTATATAAATATATTGTTATTAGTTGTTCACTTTTATCCTCATGTCTGACAAACATAGAACTTCCCAAACACTGGTAGTTTCATTTTATTTTTTTTACTATCTCTATTCACATAACTTTATAAAAATATAACTTTATAACCTTCTATACTTGAGCAGTAAAACATATAACTACTCTATTGCATTTCTACGATGCAGTGAGGAATATAGTTTGGATGAATAGGTGCTCATTTGACTGTCATGTTATTTTACTATATTTACACACAAAATACTCATTTAAAACTTAATCTATTTTTATTACACATAAAGAAAATACACATACATTATCTACAACCCAATGGAAAACACTTCTTACTCCAACTCATGATGAGCTACCGGCTAGACTTCTACTCAGCAACATAATAAAAGTATTTCCAATGAATATACTCAAAAACAGTACCAAGAATGCATCAGCTAGTAAATCAATGGTTATGGTTGCTCTTTTTCTATTATTTCTCATTTCCAATGATAAGTATCAAGTCCTAACCCTACCCTTATTACAAGGTCATAGTCCTTTTTGAAAGAGACATAAAATCTCATTTAAACGAAATAGTAACATTCATCTCCAAGTTCAATGGGGATATCCAAAGATCATATAGTGAATAAAATAACACTCAAGTCAAAGGAGAATATCAATAGTAAGGCTTGCTTGATTTAAAACTCAATGAATACTTTCAATCATACAAGTGAAACATCTCTAGGAAAATATTTACTATACAATCTTGTGGTCTTTCTTTGAGGCATTCCAATGGAAAAGAACTAACCCAATCTTGCTCTATTATGGTGCTATGAGATATCCAAATAACTATCACTTCATAAACAAATTTAAGAACCTCACTAAGTGTTTTAACTGTAATAAAATTACAATAGGAGGTCTCGCTCTCCACCCTACCATATTGGCATCATGAAGCCTCAAGGGCTCTAGCCAACCCCCGACCAAGAAATACATTATACACCATTGTAATCAATGGTGAGAGCTTAGTGCTATAACAAGCTTTCTCATTATACAACACATCACTCTAATATATCCCTTAAACAATCTTACTTGTGATTCAATGCATAGATCAAGCTATCTCTACCAAAACTAAGAATAATAAATTGATAGTCAATGACTTATCTCTCTACAAGCTTCTTTCCTTGAACTCCTATTCTTTCATCCAACTCCCTCCTTCTTTTCTTCACTTCACAAGTTCTCCAAAAGGAGAAGTGGGCAAAGCCCGAATCTTCCATCTTCTTGAGGTATATAGGAATCCTCCAAACCTACACTCTTTCCCACAAGTGCTCACACATGTGTGAGTCTTGTGCCAATTCCAAGAACTTTTGGGGAGTGGGAGGTTGAGAGTGACATGTCACTCTTCTGAAGCCCCAACACTTATTGAATTCGTCACATTCATGAATGTGGACTTTTGAGGGGTCTTTTCACACTCCAAGGACAAGTTCATGTGTCAAAAAGGTTCCAAACCCATAGGTATAGGTCCTAGGGGTCTATTCTTGTTCAAAAATCAAGGAAATTGACTCAATAACCCCTTTTTAAAACCTACACAAGAATCCATACGAATTTTGATCCTAACCAAGGGTTCCAACCCCAACCAAACTCACATCACATTTCCTACAATTAGATTCTACTCAAACATAATCACCCAATCACTAATAAAACCTCAACCCCTTCTAAGTCAAATAGGGCTACACTTAGAAATTCCCAAAGATTTATTTGATTTGATTCCAATATTTATCCATCCTCTTATTTGCATATTTGATTCCTACACGTTACCAACATCAACATGATTAGATCATATATCTCTTCATATTATTAGCTAATCCAATTCACATAATTTTCACTTATGAACTATTTACTCATTAATACATCAAATGAACCTAACGATTCAATTTCCATTATAATAAAAGGAAATACACACTTACTCCAATACAAGAATATAGTCAATGAAATGGTCACTCCATCATTTTGTTTACCACCTTAGTAATTCATATTAAACTCATATAACATTAACGATGAACCATTTACCAAAATTTAATATGCCAAAGAACCCAGCTCTTTCAAATTATATCGAAAAATTCACAAGTGAATCTATCATAATTAAATCAAGGTTAATTCCCATGAATCCTAAAAAGAGTTTTATGAAATTTATTTCATCATAATTATCATCTAATTACTTGTTTGATTGAAATAAAATGAGGGTTATGAGACGGGGTCTTACACTTTTTTGTATGCCTATATGGCTATTTTGTATATATTTTATACTTATATCGACATATATTGATGTATGCCTATATGGCTATTTGGTTAATACACATATTTTTTATTGATGGTGTCCATATATGCATTATAAATCCATGCTTCAATAGATATTTGTAGATGCTTTACTTCAAATATTTAAAATCCAAGTATTTTCCATACACTATTCTTTTCTATAATTGTAAATATATAATAAAGTTTAAACATTATTCTCTTGTAAGATTATTGAACATTAAATTAATCATATAAATATAGTAATGCTTCATGCTTCATACTACCTTGCTTCATGTTTCATGTGTATGCTTCATGCTTTATATCATTGAGGAAGACATCTATCACTCCATGTGTATGCTTCATGATTTATATTAGTGAGGAAGACATCTACCATTCCATGTGTATGCTTCATGCTACCATTCACTTGTATGCTTCATGCTTCTTGTGTATACTTGCAATTGACTCGTTTTCCATCAAGTGAAAACTCTTCACCGCTGGCAAACGACTTGGAGCTATCAAAAACCAAGAGAGGTTATTGTAGAGGGACCCTACATGATCCTATAGGCTTAGAAAGAATGTTTTTAAGTGATACTATTTTTGAGTAATCGCTCATCGAATTTTTTTTCCCCTTTGCATATTGGTCTCTTAAGAGACTTCGCCAGTACAATATAGCTCAAACTATTTTGGCATGTTTCGGTGTGAAAAATACCTTTCCTAGCATAAACCCGCCCATCCAGGCATGTTGGAATAGTTGGTTCAGTCGTAGATGAACATAACAAAAGTTACAACACTTTGCAACTTTACACTACATGCAATTGACCTATTTTCCATCAACTAAAAACTCTTCACGACAAGAAAAAAACTTAGAGCTATCAAAAATAGAGACTTTATTGTACAGGGGCTTTATGTGATCCCATAGCCTTGGATGAAATGTTTCTAAGTTCCAAGGTTTCTGAGTAATCACTTGTCAAATTTTGCTGGCCCTTTACATTTTGGTCTCTTAAGAGACTTTGTTGGTACAATGTAGCTCGAACTATTTTGACATGTTTGGGTGTGAAAAAAGACCTTTCCTAGCATAAAACCACCCATCCAAACATGTTGGAACAATTGGTTTGGTTGTATGATAAACATAACAAAAGTTACACCACTTTGTAACTTTACACTACATGTAGTTGACCTATTCTCCATCAACTGAAAACTTTTCACCATGGTAAAATGACTTAGAGCTATCAAAAATTGAGAGATGTTATTGTAGAGGGGCCCTACATGATCATGTATCCTCAGACAAAATGTTTCTAAGTGCCACAGTTTCTAAGTAATCACTCGTCAAAGTTTGTGGCCCCTTTGCACTTTGGTCTCTTAAGAGACTTCGCCAGTACAATGTAGTTCAAACTGTTCTAACATGTTTAGGGGTGTAAAATGACCTTCCCTAGCATAAAACCACCCATTTAGATGTGTTTGAACAGTCCATTCAGTCATACAATGAACAAGATGAAAGTTGCACCACTTGGAACTTTACACTAATACAACTAACCCATTTTCCATCAACTGAAAAAAAACTCTTCACCGTGGGAAAACGGCTAGGAGCTATAAAAACAAAGAGAGGTTATTATAGAGGGGCCCTACATGATCCTATGGACTCAAAAAAAATATTTCTAAGTGTCATGGTTTCTAAGTAATCACTCATCGAAGCTTTTTTCCCCTTTGTACTTTGGTTTCCTAAGAGACTTTGTTGGTATAATGTAGCTCAAACTATTTCAACATGTTTGCATGTGAAATAATAAATTTCATAGAATAAAACTACCCATCTAGATGTTTTGTATCAATTAGTTTGGTTGTATGATGAATAGAACAAAAGTTACAACATTATGCAACTTTACACTACATGCAACTAACTTGGTTTCGATCAACTAAAAAATATTCACCACGAGAAAATGAATTAGAGATATAAAAAAATTGAGAGAGATTATTATAGAGGGTTCCTACATGATTCCTTATCCTTAGAAAAAATGTTTCCAAAGGCCATAGTTTCCAAGTAATCACTCGTGAAAGTTTGATTCCCATTTGTACTTTGGTCTCTTAAGAGACTTTGCCAGTGCAATGTAGCTTAGACTGTTCTAGCATGTTTGGGTGTGAAACATGACCTTTCCTAGCATAAACCCACCCATTCAGATGTGTTGGAATTGTCAGTTCAATCATACAATGAATAGAACAAAAGTTACACCACTTTGCCACTTTACACTACATGTAACTGACCTGTTTTCCATCAACTAAAAACTCTTCACCATGAGAAAATGACTTGGAGCTATAAAATATAGATAGAGGTTATTGTAGAGGGGCCTTACATGATCTTGTAGCCTTAGAGATAATGTTTCTAAGAGCAACGGTTTCTGAGTAATTGCTCGTTGAAGTTTGTTTCCCCTTTGCACTTTGGCCTCTTAAGAGACTTTGTTGGTACAATGTATTTTAGACTATTATGGTATTTTTGGTTGCAAAAAAAGACCTTTCCTAGTATAAACCCACTCATTTTAATGTGTTGGAACTATTGGTTTAGTCATACAATAAACATAATGAAAGTTACACCACTTTGTAACTTTACACTACATGCAATTGACCCGTTTTCCATCATTTGAAAACTCTTCACCATGAGAAAATGACTTGGAGCTATAAAAAACTGAGAGAGGTTATTGTAGAGGGGACTAACATGATCCCAGATCCTTAGAAATTTTTTTTCTAAGTGCCATCATTTTTGAGTAATCGCTTGTCGAAGTTTGTTGCTCCTTTGCACTTTGGTCTCTTAAGAGACTTTGTCGATACAATGTAGCTCAGACTGTTTTGCTATGTTTGGGTGTGATACAAGAACTTTCCTAGCATAAACCAACCCATTCGGATGTGTTGGAAGAGTTAGTTTGGTTGGATGATGAACAAAATGAAAGTTACACCACCTTGTAACTTTACACTACATGCATTCGACCCATTTTCTATCAACTGGAAACTAACCTCAAAGTGTCTTTAGAGTAGACTAACCTCCTTTTTATTGACAATAAAATCGTCTTCTTTTCTTTTAATTCTTTTTCTAAGTGGTTAATTTTAGTCTTCAATTGTTTTGCTTAAATTTCAACACTTCCAACTATTGCTTTTGCAGCTACAACTTGACCATCCATACATTTTTCATCACCTCTATTACTCTTACCTATTAACACCCCCTAATATTTCTTTTCATAATTTTCAAGAATTTCCTTTTCCCCAAGCATATCTAAGCAATAACACGACTTTACAAATTCAATGTGCATACTTACAAATCAATAAAACAAACCATGTAGGTCTGCTCTACTCTTTATTGTGTCAAGTATTGCCTCATGGTCAAACTCACACACCTTCCACAAGTTCTTTTTCACAAGTCTACCCCCATATTTGATCAAATGAACATTGGATGTGACAACAGTGTTGTAGTAGTGAAGAATCTTCCAATGCATGTTGAAGTCCTCAAACAATCAAACTAGAGCATTCTTAATTAGGTACCTTCTAAGCCAAGTTCTGGTAACAACCACCGAACCTATAGGATATTCTATGTTTTCTCCATCTATAACTGGGGCCTCTAATTTCTTTTTGGCCTCAATACAATGACACATGTAATAGTTTGTTCCCTCTTCATTGTATTCATCTACAATGAAGGCATAAACATGCCCTGCATTGATATATTCATGTAGTTAGATGTATTTAATGAACATCACAATAAAACAACAAAGTAAGATAAAAGTAGGAATTTTGTATTAACTATGCAAGAAGATATATTACTTGGTTCTAGTAGATCTGATACATGATCAAATTCAATGGATGATTTCATCTTCATGATTTGTAGAGTCATTGGGAGCTAATATGTGTCAAGTGGGGCTAGACTTCTTACATACCATTTGTCAACCGACTCTTCTGAGTTGAAATCATTCCATGCTTGAAGTGTACATGTAGAAAAAAATTATGCCATCTTCCATGTATGGATAGTCCATGCACCTGCATTGGATCTTCTAAAAGAGTGTAGCTCACTAAACCATATCAGTGTACAACAATCCTCATATTTTACAATATTAGTATCATCTACCAACCAAAAAATTCTACAAACTAAAGAATTACCTTCATTACCTAGACCCATTGCATGATTGCACCACTGGAAAATTGATTTTTCTTCTTCCACTGTTGGACTATCTTTGTAATTTAACTCTTCTCATGCTAAGGCTCTTTTGACACATGCACCTACACCATCATGCTCCCCCTTTCCATGCCTAGCCTCTAATAAATTCTGCATATGCTAAACACCATTGAGCCTATGCATCTTTCTCAACTAGTAAAACATTTTGGAGTTCTTGAATTATGATGTACAATTATTTGACCATATGATATGATAATTGAATGATATGCCCCTTCTAGCCAAATCAACATAGAACATCTGAAAGAAACCTTGCACAAACTTTGTAGAATGTGTGTGATCATCATTGATGTAAAAGTGATACTCCCTCAATCCCTTCTTGTTGTCCTTTGTACTATCATTTGCATGAATGAATGCTATATGCACAACTATAGCAAATTTTGTGGAGTTGTAGTATTGTGATTGCACCTCATTCTAAGGTTGTAGTGTGTATTTCTCTACAAAGTCGACAAGTTAAATGATGCTATGAAGTGGAAATGTGTCCTTGTATAACTTGAATTGTGAGTCCAATCATTGAGCTCTATGTGTATGTCTTGCATACTCATAGACCACATGATCATGAAAAATTCCCATAAACTGATACACTAGAATCTTATCACTGACCAATTCACACTTATTTTCTTCTTTCCCATATTTTAGACTATAGGCCATTGTCTTGTATTTTCCAAATTCTATGATTTTGTTTCCAATTGCATGTGTACTATCCATGTGTTGGAAAATTGGAAAATTTTGCATTCCACCACAATGATCACATGTGCCATCCAAACATGATTTCTTGAAAAAAAATTGACCATCCACTCTTTCACATAAAATTTTAGATAAGAAATCCCTTGAAGATTTAGGTGGAGGCCTTATGTTACATTCCTACAAAACATTTTTAGTATGCATATCTACACATATATGTTGATAAAAATCATAATGGTTAGAAAACTCAATATGTACTCTACAACAAGAATTAGTGCGTGTGTGATTTATTTTGACATAAAAAGGCCTTATCATTTTAAAAAACCTTTGAAATATTTTAACTTGAGGAAACCTCTCTACAAAACTAGCAAAAAATTGGGTTTCAGTGGTATCCAAAAAATGCTTTGGATGTGGCTCATGGATTTGACTAAAAATTATACTTCTTATAACATCTCTTTGATTGGGAAAGACTCTTATGTCATCCTTAAAAAAAACTTGTATTATAGATCTCAAGCCTTGAGTGATTTCTTTATCTTTCCATGGTAGTCTACTCGAGAATGCTCATAACTCGTTGCTATTTGGATCCTCCACTTTTTCACACCTTATTTTGGCTCTCATTAGAGATGATCTACTTATTTTCAAATATTTACTCATCTTTAAAAGGTTTGTCTTATTCTTGGTTTTATTTCTTAACAATGTTGTTCTCATCACACGTCATGTGGAACAACTATCTTTCATCACCCTAGTTGCTCAACCTTAATCTTTGAATCCTCACGCCTTGACCCTAATTTGTCAATCCTATACCTTAAGCCCTAAACACTCAACCCTTTACCCTATACCCTACACATTAAATGCTCAACCCTAATCCCTCAACACTATCCCTTAAACCCTAAACCTAGAACCCTTGACCCTAAGCTATCAACCCTATATGTTAAAACCTGCACCCTCAACTCTCTACCCTACACATTAAACTCTCAAAACTAATCCCTCAACACTATCCTTTAAACCTTAATCTTTCAACCCTCAACCCTTAAATTGTAATAACTCAATGGGCTCTACCCTCTACTCTCTACCCTCTACACTATACATTAAACTCTCGACCATAATTTGGAGAGACCTAAGAGAGATAAAGAGATGAGAGGGAGAGAGAGAGATAAAGACCCGATAGAGGGAGTTGGAGTGTGAGAGAGAAAGATCTAAGAGGGAGAGAGAGAGAGAGGGAGTGTGAGAGATGGGGTTGGAGTGAGAGAGAGAAGTCTACGTAGGGTGGGAGGGAGTGATACCTAAGAGAGAGAGACTTAGATGGAGAGAGAGAAAGAGAGAGAGAGAGAGAGTTATCTAGTTAGGATGGGGGGAGAGACCTAAGAGAGAGAGGGGGGTTGGGAGGGATATTTTGAGGGAGAGACCTAAGAGAGAGGGAGTGTGAGAGAGGGGGTTGGAGTGAGAGAGAGTTGTCTAGGTAGAGTGGGAGGGAGTGAGACTTGAGAGAGAGAGAGTTGAGAGGGAGAGAGAGAGTTATCTAGTTAGGGTGGGGGGAAAGACTTGAGAGAGGGAGAGGGGTTGGGAGGGATAATTTGAGGGATATACCTAAGAGAGAGGGAGTGGGAGACACCTGAGAGAGACCCAAGAGAGAGATACCTAAGGGAGAGAGAGATGAGAGGGAAAGAGAAAGATAAATACCTGAGAGAAGGAGTTGGAGTGAGTGAGAGAGAGAGAGAGAATGAATTGAGAAGGAGGGAGAGAGGGAGTGTGAGAGAGGGGTTTGGAGTGAGAGAGATTTTTCTAGGTAGGGTGGGAGGAAGTGAGACCTAAAAGAGAGACTTGAGAGGGAGAGTTATCTAGTTAGGGTGGGGGGAGAGACCTAAGAGAAGGAGAGGGGTTGGGAGGGATATTTTGAGGGAGAGACCTAAGAGAGATGGAGTGTGAGAGAGGGGGTTGGACTGATAGAGAGTTGTCTAGGTAGGGTGGGAGGGAGTGAGACCTGAGAGAGAGAGATACTTGATAGGGAGAGAGAGATTTATCTAATTAGGGTGAGGGAAGAGACCTGAGAGAGGGAGAGTGATTGGGAGGGATATTTTGAGGGAGAGACCTAAGAGAGAGGGAGTGGGAGACACCTGAGAGAGAAAGATAAAGACCTGAGAGAGGGAGTTGAAGTGAGAGAGAGAGAGACTTGAGAGGGAGGGAGAGAGGGAGTGTGAGAGAGGGGGTTGGAGTGAGAGAGATTTGTCTAAGTAGGGTGGGAGGGAGTGAAACATGAGAGAGAGACTACTACATTAGAGAGAGAGGGTTATCTAGCTAGGGTGGGAGGGAGAAACCTAAGAGAGGGAGACAAAGTGGGAGGGATATTTTGAGGGAGAGACCTAAGAGAGAGGGAGTGGGAGACACCTGAGAGAGAAAGATAAAGACCTAAGAGAGGGAGTTGAAGTGAGAGAGAGAGAGAGACTTGAGAGGGAGGGAGAGAGGGAGTGCGAGAGAGGGGGTTGGAGTGAGAGAGATTTTTCTAAGTAGGGTGGGAGGGAGTGAAACATGAGAGAGAGTCTACTACATTAGAGAGAGAGGGTTATCTAGCTAGGTTGGGAGGGAGAAACCTAAGAGAGGGAGACAAAGTGGGAGGGATATTTTGAGGGAGAGACCTGAGAGAGAGAGAGAGTTATCTAGTTAGGTTGGGGGGAGAGACCTAAGAGAGGGAGAGGGGTTGGGAGGGATATTTTGAGGGAGAGACCTATGAGAGAGGGGGTTTGAGTGAGAGAGAGTTGTCTAGGTAGGGTGGGAGGGATTGAGACTTGAGAGAGAGAGACTTGAGAGGGAGAGGGAGAGTTAGGGTGTGGGAACCTAAGAGAGGGAGGGGTTGGGAGGGATATTTTGAGGGAGATACCTAAGAGAGATGAAGTGGGAGACACCTAAGAGAGAGACTTGAGAGAGAGAGGGAGGGAGTGTGAGAGAGGGGGTTGGAGTGAGAGATATTTGTTTAGGTATAGGGTGGGAGGGAGTGAGACTTGAAAGAGAGACTACTACATCAGAGAAAGAGGGTTATCTAGTTAGGACTGGAGGGAGAGACCTAAGAGAGGGAGAGGGGGTGGGAGGGATATTTTGAGGGAGAGACTTGAGAACTAAGAGGGAATGTGAGAGAGGGGGTTGGAGTGAGACAAAGTAGTCTATGTAGGGTGGGAGAGAGTGATACCTAAGAGAGAAAGAGAGAGAGAGAGACTTGATAGGGAGAGAGAGTTATCTTGTTAGGTTGGGGGAGAGACTTAAGAGAGGGAGAGGGTTTGGGAGGGATATTTTGAGGGAAAGACCTGAGAGAGGAGTGTGAGAGAGAGAGAGTTGTTTGGGTAGGGTGGGAGTGAGTGAAACCCGAGAGAGAGAGACTTGAGAGGGAGAGAGAGAGAGAGATTTATCTAGTTAGGGTAGGGGGAGAAACCTGAGAGAGGGAGAGGGGTTGGGAGGGATATTTTGAGGGAGAGACTTGAGAGAGAGGGAGTGGAAGACACCTAAGAGAGAGATGAGAGGGAGAGAGAAAGATAAAGACCTAAGAGAGGGAGTTGGAGTGACACAGAGAGAGAAAGACTTGAGAGGGAGAGAGAGGGGGGTTGGAGTGAGAGAGATTTCTCTAGGTAGGGCAGTAGGGTGTGAGACTTGAGAGAGAGACTATTGCATCAGAGAAAGAGGATTACCTAGTTAGGATGGGAGAAAGAGACATGAGAGAGGGAGAGCTGGTGGGAGGTATATTTTGAGGGAAAGACCTGAGAGAGAGGGAGTGTGAGAGAGGGGGTTTGAGTGAGAGAGAGTAGTCTAGGTAGGGTGGGAGGGACTGGGACTTGAGAGAGATACTTGAGAAGGAGAGAGAGTTATCTAGTTAGGGTGAGGGGAGAGACCTAAGAGAGGGAGAGGGGTTATGAGGGATATTTTGAAGGCGGTACTTGAGAGAGAGAGGGAGTGGGAGACACCTAAGAGAGAGATACCTGAGAGAGAGAGAGAGAGATGAGAGGGAGAGAGAAAGATAAAGATCTGAGAGAGGGAGTTGGAGTGAGAGAGAGAGAGAGAGGAGGATCCAAGAGGTAGAGATCGAGGGGTTGGAGTGAGAGAGAGTAGTCTAGGTAGGGTGGGAGGGAGTGAGACTTGAGAGAGAGGCTTGAGAGGGAGAGAAATGGTTATCTAGTTAGGATGGGGATGGAAGACATGAGAGAGGGAGAGCAGTTGGGAGGGATATTTTGAGGGAGAGACCTGAGAGAGAGAGAGAGAGAGAGAGAGAGAGAGAGAGAGAGAGAGAGAGAGAGAGAGAGAGATATGAGAGATGAGAGGGAGTAGGGTGGGAGGGAGTGAGACTTGAGAGAAAGAGACTAATACATCAGAGAAAGAGAGTGATCTAGTTAGGATTAGAGGGAGATACTTGAGAGAGGGAGAAGGATTGGGAGGGATATTTTAAGGGAGATACTTGAGAGAGAGGGAGTGTGAGAGAGTGGGTTGGAGTGAGAAAGAGTACTCTAGGTAGGGTGGGAGGGAGTGAGACTTGAGAGAGAGAGTCTTGAGAGGTAGAGAGAGAGTTATCTAGTTAGCATGGGAGGGAGAGGGGTTGGGAGGGATATTTTGAGGGAGAGACCTGAGAGAGAGAGTGGGAGACACTTACGAGAGAGACCTGGGAGAGAGATACTAGAGAGAGAGAGATGAGAGGGAGAGAAAAAGATAAAGACCTGAGAGGAGTTGGAGTGTGTGAGAGAGAAAAATACTCTAGAACGAGAGAGAGAGGGGTGTGAGAGAGCTTAGAGGAGGTTGTAGTGAGAGAGTTGTCTAGGTATGGTTGGAGGGAGTGAGACTTGAGAGAGAGAGAGACTTTAGAGGGAGAGAGAGTTATCTAGTTAGGGTGGGGGGAGAGACATGAGAGGGGGAGAGGGGTTGCGAGGGATATTTTGAGGGAGAGACCTTAGAGAGAGGGAGTGGGAGACGCATAAGAGAGATAATTAAGAGAGAGAGAGATGAGAGGGAGAGAGAGAAAGATAAATACTTGAGAGAGGGAGTGTGAGAGAGGGGGTTGGATTGAGAGAGATTTTTCTAGGTAGGGTGGGAGGGAGTGAGACCTAAGAGAGAAACTATTGTTAGAGAAAGAGATTTATTTAGTTAGGATGGGAGGGAGAGACCTAAGAGAGGGAGAGGTGGTGGGAGGGATATTTTGAGGGAGAGACCTAAGACAGAGTGAGTGTTAGAGAGTGGGTTGGAGTGAGAGAGAGTAGTCTAGGTAGGGTGGGACGGAGTGAAACCTGAGAGAGAGACTTGAGAGGGAGAGAGAGAGTTATCTAGTTAGGGTGGGGGAAGAGATCTAAGAGAGGGAGAGGGGTTTGGAGGGATATTTTAAGGAAGAGGTCACTTTAGAGAGAGGGAGTGTGAGAGAGGGGATTGGAGTGAGAGATATTTTTCTAAGTAGGGTAGGAGGGAGTGAGACTTGAGAGAGAGAAACTTGAGAGGGAGAGAGAGAGAGTTATCTAGTTAGGGTGGGGGGAGGGACCTGAAAGAGGGAGAGGGGGTGGGAGGGATATTTTGAGGGAGAGGTCCCTGAAAGAGAGGGAGTGGGAGACACCTAGGAGAGAGACCTAAAAGAGAGTGACTTAAGAGAGAGATTTGAGAGGGAGATAGATCTAAGAGAGAGAGAGGCCTAAGAGAGAGAGAGAGACTTGAGAGGTAGAGAGAAAGGGAGTGGGAGAGACCTTAGAGAGAAACTTGCAAGGGAGAGAGAGTTGTCTAGTTAAGGTGGGAGGGATAGAATTGAGAAAGGGAGAGGGGGTGTGATAAATCCAAGAGATAGAGGGTGGGAGGGATAGAGTGAGGGAGAGATAGAGTTGTCTAGTTAGGGTGGGAGGGAGAGACTTGAGAGAGGGAGAGGGGTTACGAGAGTAGTTAAGGTGGGAAGGAGAGACTTGAGAGAGGGAGAGTGGGTACAAGAGATCCTAGAGATAGAGGGTGGAAGGGATAGAGGGAGGGAGAGACTTGAGAGAGTGGGGGTGCGAGGGATAGAGGGAGGGAGAGACTTGAGAGAGAGGGAGTGGAAGGGATAGAGGGAGGAAGATACCTGAGAGGGGGAGTTATACATTAAACCCTCAACCCTATAACTTAAACCCTAAGTATGGAAGAGAAGGTAGAGAGTGTAGGAGAGACCTAGAGAGGGTTGAGAGATCTAAAGGGTACATATTGGCTAAGAGGGAAGAAGGTAGAGAGGGAGTGAAAGCTAAAACCTCAACTACCCATTGACAATCATAAACTACAAACTCTAAGCATTATCAAAGTGGTGGAGAGAGACACAAAGAGAAAATAAAGTTTTTTGTCAATACAACTCATTTGGTGAGCGCCAAATTTGGTGCTTTCTAAATGACATATCACATTTGGTGTTTACCAAATTTGGCAAGTTCCAAATGGGATGTTCCATTGGGAGAGTGCCAAATTTGGCGCTCACCAAATGAGCTACTTATGGTCGTGATTTTCTTAGGAGGGTACCAAATTTTCACATATTTTTGGTCATACTAATTGTCATGTTTGCATGTATTTCAATGCAAGTTTATAAAAAAATTGTGTTGATATTAGGCTCTCTTTTAGCTATCTAAATATATATATATATATATTTTTTACGTTTTGATTATGTTAAGGTTTCATCCATAATTTCTCTTGTTATTGGCCTCATTTTTTGTCAAAAACCAACATGTGCTAGTTTTAGGATAGAGTTTTACTCGTTCATCAAATCTTGAAAAAAATTACATTTTTTACAAACTAGACTCCATTCTACACGTGATGAAAAAAAAATGATTTTTTATTAGTTTTCAAAAAATTTAGGGGAGAGCACGCTCAAATTTTATATTTTCAAGATTTGTCCACTTTGAAAATTCATAAAATCATATATTCATTAAAAAAATTAGCCAAAAGAATGAGGAAAACTACATGGTGTTAGCTAATTTTTCACTGTTCATATTTTTGAAATTCTAAAAAAAGTTAATGAAAAAGGGGGGCCCTCAGATGCTATGTTGTTCTTTTTATAAAAAACGTGACTTGTTTTGGTCCCCCCTTTTTGAAACCCTTAATCTTCATTATTTAAAAAAAAAATAGTAGCTTAGAAACTAGATTCGGAGCACTTCAACTCTTGTTCTTGATACGTCTTCAAATTTCGAGTGTAACTATCTTCATTTTCTCATGCATATTAGATTTTGCAAATTTAAAAAAAGTGGCATCTTAAGAGCCATTTTTGTGTCACATCTTGGTGCACTTACCCTTTCTATACCTTTTCATTCCCTTCCTTTGCTTGTTATGGGATTCAACCTTTTTTTGAACTAATGGCTTAGCAAAGCCACTTCTACAGTAGTTTTCCTTATGTCCCATGTTATTGCATTTGTAGCACACACTATTGTGCTTTGGAATTGAGCTATTCATCTTCACCTTAGATCTACACTCATCGGCCTTCTAAACATAGTTGTTGTAGGCATAGAAATATCCGTGAAAAAAACATTATTATTTTTTTAAGCAATGATGAACTTCTACCCATGTTATTATTCCTTCTTTGTCTAACTCTAGAATTAGCAACCTTATGCCCAAAAATATTGCAAGAAAAATAGTAACCTTGAAATGGTTGATTGAACCTGGAAGGAGCATGTTTTTTTGCAGATGAATAACTTATAAATCCTCCTTGCTTTCAATCAAGATTGGATCCACTTTCTTTCTTTCCATTCTAAATATTGTTTGCATCTCTAGGGGCACTCTTCTTAGAACCTTCAGCATAGGCTCTTTCTTCTTTTGTCTCACCCTTTTCATTTTATTTGGAGCTATCAAGACTAGGGTTCTCTCCTTTTTCACTATGTTCTTTTTCTCTTTTAAATGCATTCCTCAAAGTGATAATTTCCTCCTTAATCTTTAAACATTCAACAATTTTTTCATTGAGCTTGACATTCAAGCAATCTTCAATCCTCTTGCCTTCTTCAACCCTTATTTTCAAATCATAGATCATACCTTTTCTTCTTTTAGTTTCATTTCACATTATTTTCTTTTTCAACTTGTATTTTCAATTTGTCATTTTATTCCTTTGATTTCGCAAGAAAGCATTCATATTTATAATTTAGTCCCCTTGCTTCATTCAAGTCTTCCAAAGATGACCAAATTTCCCCTTCAAATTCTATTCTCCAATCATCTCAATTAAAGTCCCAACCTTCAGGTTCCATAGATTCCAAATCTGTATAAGAGAAAAACATATCTTTACCACTTAAAAAGTTAGAATCCTTGCATTTCTTAATATTACACTTTCTATCAATAGTAAATTGGCAGACATAAAGAGAGTTTCATCATTTGAATCATTCCCCTTATCTTTAGAGGAACCATTGCTTTCTTTAGAATAGAGACCCTTTTCAACCTTATCTTTTTTATTGCTACCATTTGATTCTTTATAAGGGTATTTATATGCAAAATGGCCTATTCTTCCACAATTAAAACACTTGAATGGTAACTTACCTTTGTACTTTACAACACATTTCTTCACTCTTCTCACAAAGTTTGCTTCAACCTCATCAAGGTCATCATTTTGATCAACATCTTCATCTTCAATCTTTTTGTTGGCTTTTAATGCAGCTTTCTTCTTCAGAACATCTTTATCAAACTCTCTCATCTCAAAGGTAGTAAGGGTACCAAACATTTCATCAACTGAATACTGATCCAAGCCCTTTGACTCTTCAATGGCAGAAACTTTGTGACTATAATATTTTGAAATAAATCTCAAAACCTTCTTCACAATTTCACATTCCTTTACTTCTCCACCAAGACCAGAGATGCCAAAGACCACTTCTTGTACCTAGAGCATATAGCTTGCAATTTCTTCATCTTCTATCATTCTTAGAGTCTCAAATTTTCTCTTAAAGTTCTACATATTGGCTTTCTTCACTTTAGTATCTTGTTCATAGATGTTGCTAAGATTTTCCCAAGCATCTTTGCTAGAACTATAGTTCATCACCTTCAAAAGTTTTGAATCAACCAACCTACACAAGATAGAATTCCTAGCTTTGGAATTGCACTTATATAGTTTTATTTTAGCTGGATCTGTAAGAGGAGTGGTAGGAGTAGTATATCTAATTTTGGGTGATTGCCACACATCAAACCCAAGAGAGTTTAGGTGTCCTTCCATTCTCATTTTCTAGAAGGAATAATTAGTCCCATCAAACCTAGGACCCTTGTATGAACCATCATGTGTTATTTCAGATCTTTGCCTCAAGTTGTTAAGCTTTTGCAAAGGATCATGGATATGATACCAATTGTTGAAAACACCCAGAGATTGAGAGGGAGGGTGAATCAATCTACACAAAAACATAATTCCTTATGAACCTTGAAACTTTTAGCACAATCCAATCTTGTTTATTAGATCAAAAACTTTAAAACATAACAATAATAGAGAATGATATAGCAATTTGAATCCTTAGCAACTTCAGCAACCTTTAAGCAATGCAAGATATAGAAATTCTACTTTTAACCATATTAGCAATATCGAGAAAGAAATAGAAGACACATACATGCACAAGGAGAACACCAGATTTATGTGGAAAACCCAATGAGAGAAAATCACAATGAGAGTTAAAACTCACAATATAAAGGCTCACTACCAAAAAGACTTGAAAGAAGGCTTTGTTGCCTTAGAGAAAGATATAAAAGGACTTGCAAAATTGAAGCCAACACAACTTTAGGAGCAAGATAGAAAGGACCCGGTGAGATTCATTATCTCAAAGCAGGATACAAAAATTTAGATAAATATTAAAATGCTTGTCAACATAACACTTTGTTGACTAAGGTGTTATAGCACAATTGATCTTTCTTTTCACTCTTTTTAACACTAGATCACTATTGGATATTCAATAAACTTTTCACATGCACTTCTTCACACTTGTATGCTTCTCCATCTTGTTGCATCTGAAATGATTTTGCAATTATATCCACTCCAACATTTCAAAACTTCAATTAGGTTGGACATGAAGAGGATAAAACAATGAATTCAACTGGTCAACCACCAAAACATAATGCAATCCTATCCAAAAGATAGAGAGGACCAAAATCAATTTTATCACTTCTTCTAATGTGATCCAAAACTATTTACATGTGGGTGCAGATCAACCTAAGTCAGCAACAAGGAAACTTGTAGATGAAATGTGAAGTGCATAACCAGTCGGCCCAAAAATATTTTTCCAATTGAATTAACTTGATGTGTTCCCAAGAAGGATAAGTAAGGACCCAAACCTATCATAACACATCTTCCTTTGCAAGTGCATCCCCCCAAGAACATGACACAAGAAAATAAATAAGCTCTATTAACTAGATATCCATAAATATCCTGGAAATCCAACTCAAGACACAATACAACACAAAAGTGGCCAATTAGTAGTGTGTGGATCACATGGGGATGTTCCCTAAACATCCAACAATACTTTATACACTTCTTCCATACTTCCATTCCATCAACAACCACCACAAATCAAATAGCTACATAATACTTCATTTAGGGAGCACAAAATACATAGCTAGATGATGTAGCATTAGTGGAACAACTTGTGGCTCACTTCAATACATGAGATTGGAACTGGGACACTACATAGACATTGATAGCACATTCAACAAGCCACAAGAGTAGAGAAATCAATATAGAGAAATGTGAAGCATTTCTTGGACTAGTCTAGATAGTCTGGACAACCAACAATACTACCAACCTTCTACAATTCACAAAGATCTCGACAACATAGGTGACCTAAAAAGATAGGAGTACAAAATCCACAAAACACTAACATTGAATACAAAACTACAAGACCAAAGCATCAACAATGGAGGAATGTGAAGCATTCTCCCAAACAGACTTCAATGCAACTTCCTAAACCAAAAACACTTAAGCAACTTGTGGAGGCCAAAACTTCCTTTCAACAACACATACTTCATCAAGAACATTAGGAGAGAGCATAAGACATATTGTAGACCTTCAACAACATCTCCCCACTTTCAGTCATGCCTCTAATACTCATCTGAATATATCATTATGAAATCAACTCTGCAGACAGTAATAATGCATTACATGAACTTCAAAAACCCTTCTTTGATAAGGCATGACATTCAACCACGAACTTCAACAATTCTTCTTTGGATGAGGCATGACATCCAACCATAAACTTCAAAAATTCTTCTTTGGATAAGGCATGCCATCCAACCATGTACTTCAACATTTCTTCTTTGGATAAGGCATGACATCTAACCATGAGCTTCATCACCAATGTTAGCCTAAACTAAATATAACAATGATAACTAATACCAAGGACTAACCTACTTCTCAAGTGTTAACATCAATGACAACAACTACCAACATAATGTATAGATATATAAGTAATAATATACATGTGTATGTCAAAAGAGTTTGGAGTGTTCAAAATCATTTTGGATTGGTTTAAGAAAGTGGTAGATTAGAAGATTGACCTTTGCAATTCAACGATGTTGGCAAATCATTTATGTAATACCAGTTGGTGGTTTTGTGCAATCTTGTCATATAAAAGAAAGAACATGATTATTTTTTTGTTTTTGGTTGGATTTATCATCTACTACAAGTTGCATATATTGTAGGAAACGTGGACTATGATGTGTGGTTACATGCTTCTCATTTGCTTGTTCAAATCAAGAGGAGTACAAATGAATTGTTTAACACTTCAAAGGCCTTACATGGAGTCTCTACATCTGTAGTATAATCTTATTCTTGATATAATACATCTAGTTTTGTGGGTTCTTTTAGAGGTTGGGTTTTAACATTGTTCATTTGGTGTTATCTTGTGGGTATGTTATATGATTCTTTTGTATTGTAGATTTGAAATACTCTTTTTGCATTATTTCTCTCATCATGATTATGTGTAATTGACATATATTGCATGCAATTTCCTTTCATGCATGACCTAATGAAATCTAAAGCTAATGCAACCTTCATAATTTAAATATATAAATATAATATATTATTTTGCACCATCTTATTTTTCATTATTTATAAGAATTAAGATTTTATTTTATATAATTGTACTGAGTTTTCTATGTTTGTGATATGCAAATAGATATTACCTCACTAGACATTTTAATTATCACCATATTAGAAGAATCTATCAAGTTGACTATTTTAGATTCCATTAATCTCCTATGACTATTGCATAATTTGATAAATTTATTAGTCATTTGTTGTCAATGGAACTAATCAAATAACCTATGAGTTTGAGCTACAAGAAGCTATGTGTAGCAAATAACATCTACAAGTTAATTCTCTTGAGATGAATTTATCATTAGAGGCCATTGTTTGTGGATTTAATGATGGGATAATTTATATATTGGGTATTGTATGGTGAATCATGTAGATTCAATGCATCAATTAAATTCATTTTTTGGAGAGTAGAGGTTACATCAGCTATGTCTAATATTTATTTTATAATGGTGTCTAGTTTACATGTTTGTAAATTGGTGTATGTTCTTTAACACTATTTGATATAGGATTTAACCACATTCTGTGTGTTTGTTCTATTGGTGCACTTTTGGATGCTTTGATTGATTTCATATTTGACACTAACCATGTAGTGGAAGTTATAGGATGCATATGTGTTCCTTTTTAATTTTTTTGCTAGACTATAGTGTTGAAGGTCTTTAAGTTTTCATTCACATAGCTATGTGTTTTCATTACCTAAGATGACTTATTTGTGTAGGATAGTGTATATAGGGACTTATAATTATGGATTGAGTTGGATATGTTGATAATAGAAGGTGTAACTAAGATGATGAGAATACATTTTTATGTAAAAGGTTAGTTGAATGTGTTAGCAACTAGTAATGGTTACTATTCCATATATTGTTTAGTTATCAACAACTACTTAGGCCTATTGTTACCACTAGATTTGGTGCTTGTGTTCAAAAATCAATTGAGGGTTTCTCTAGATGCATCTTGTCTTATAATTGTTTGTTTATGTAGACACCTAAATTTGGACACTTCATTTATCTAAATTTATCCCCTTTCGTTTAAGCATCCCCTTATTTGCATTAATTAAGTAATATCACTATTATTTAATTAATATCCTTAATTCTACCAAATCCCTAAGGTATTTAATTAATAAATAAATACCTTATTTCTTTAATCCTCCTTTTCATCAAATGAATTAAATAAATATGACTTTTATTTAATTCCTCATATGTCACATCCTCCATCATTTTTATCTAATCCTAATCCATCTTCTAATCTTATCATTAGAGATGTGCACATGCCTAATCCTTGATTAGGAGGTGTCACATCCTCTAACTTTTGTAAGTTGGCCTCTAATCTCTCTTAGCCACCTAACCCTCCTCTAATCCTTCATTAACTAGCCTAATCAACCTCTCAAGGAATTTTTAATTCCTTTTATCCTTCCAAGGAATATTAAATTCTTTTTTTCTCTTCCCCATGTGATCTTTGACTTGTCACATCAAGTCACATGTGAAATCTAACCCTCTTCTAATCTGTCATTAATTTGTCTAATCAAGTACTTGCACAACCTTAATCACTTAATTAGGTCAACCTAATCTCCATGTCATTTATGGAATGTGTCCTAAGTGAACCTTGTTAAATGTTTTTTCCTTTTGGAGAAGACACCCCTTTCCCCATGTGAATTTTTAATTCACATTTAATCCCCCAATGTATTCCAAGGAATTTTAAATTCCTTCTCTCATTCCCATGTGGATATTTGAGAAATTTTTAATTCCTTATATGTCCTCTCACCCTTATGGGGACAAGGACCTCCTTTATGAGGAGATCTTGTCTAATCCCAAGGTACTATGTAGTACCTCCATGTCAAGTACTCTCCTTCCAACTCATGTACACATCATCTCTTACAAGCCACTTCACATGCCACATGTCAAGATGTGAGGGCTTGTGAGTTCTCAACTCATCTTAGCCCTACATCTTGATCTTTGTGGCTCAATCTCAACCGTTTGTTTCCCTAGAGAGTCCAAAATTCTCTATAAATACCCCCTCTTTTCTCTCATTTTGAGAGAGATCATTCATATTAGCCAAACTCTTGCAAAAAATTTCCTTGAGCCATACTTAGCCAAATTTTCATACTTGCATCCATTTTCACTCATCTTTCCATCCTCATCTCATCTCATAACTTGCATCTCTTGCCATCCAGGGAGCATACAAACATCAACGATCGAAGGACCAACCAATTGACAACTCAACAAGGTGAAATCTTTCATTTTGCTTAGTTAAGTTAATCATTAAGCCAATCTTGAGGTGTAGGGTGTTTTTAGTTGTTGTTTTGCACTTTTTTGTTTGCTGCTCATTTTCTAACAAGTATATTCGCTCTATCACAGTTTATACATAACTATTAATTTTTTATATTTGAATAGTGTTCCTATGAATATCTGTTGGTTAAACATATGTTATTTCATTATTGTTCATTTGGGATAAATAGTAGAGTACTCCTTAATTAGATTTACTTATTGTTGTGGTTGAGTGTGGTATTGTTAACCTACTTTATGGATTATGAGAGATAGCGTATATTTCTTTCAAGAGGATCTAGATCTTCATATTATTTTCTCTTTGGATAAAGTGGATTATGTTGGCACTTATGATTTAATTTTTTGATGACCAAGAGAATAATATGTTTTGGAGCTTTTGGTAATCAGGACAATAAGAACTTTTGGTAGCTAAGATAACAATGAAGAAATAATTTGGTAGCAAAGACAATGGAAAACTTTGGTAGCCAAGATAGTGAAGGAAAAGTAATTTTGTTAACTAAATAGTGAAGTTTTAGTAGAAATGATAGTGAATTGTACTTATGGAATGCATGCACGTGTTCATATCCATGTTTGTTGTAAGATAATCCTTGTTCAAAACATGTGTGCTCCTACTTGTCAATATTATAATATAGCATATGTGGCCCTTTCAATATTTGTTGTAAAATCATTGTTGTTGGTAACACATGTATCCTTCTTAAAAAAAAATTAAATGATAGATAATTTGTTATGTCCTTATTCTTATTTGAGAGTTTTGTAAAGTTGTTTCTAATGATCCAAATAGTTGGGTCTTTATTTGATGTTGTAACTTGTGGATTAATGGTGCCTCATTGTTCATGAAGTTTAAAGTAATGCCTGAACTATTGAGTGTGCCATAGTCCAACAAATGATTTTTTAGACTATTACATTCATTCCTTCCAATTTTAGATACTCATATGCCTATTAGAATAATGATGCAATAAGAATAGAATATTACATGTTAGGTATATAAATATTTTATCTTAATTAGTTAATAATTTAGTAATAAAAATTCCAATAAAAAAATTATAGAAGAAGTTTATATCATGTAATTAGAAATGGAACTATATTTTCTCATTATATTAATTATCTTTTTAGTTAATTAATAAAATACAACATTATGACCTAACATTCATTCTAGACTTATTTTGTATTTTCATTTATGAATTTTTTTTCGTGACTAATGAATTTATTTAACTTATTCAAATTTTAAAATCAACTAATCTAAAATACATATAAAATAACTCTATAATAAACAAATTATTTTTTCATATAAAAACAAAACTTAAATTTGACCATTATCCCTACCTATCAAACAATTTCTTTTTGTTTAGAAAACTGTGTAATCTTTCGTAACGACAAGGGAAATATCCTCGTCCGATCGAGAAAAGATGATTGACTAGATTATTGATAATATGAATGAATCTATATTTATAACCAGCCAAAATAATAATTAATTTGTTAATTTGTGTTTTCCTCTTCCCTGTCATCCTCCATCATTATATGAAATAGCTCTTTTCTTAAATTGTTGCAAATTCGGAAAAGATCTTTTACAGAAATGCGCTGTGGAATCTCCATTGTGGTATGCCAAAGACCAACAAATAAACATAATACATGGGAGAGATTAAAGACTTTATTTCGCTATCGTGCATTTAAAGGAATGGATAATGGCAGTCCCATCAGTTATCTTGTAAATGAATGTGATTCAATTTGTGAAGAATAATGTACGACCTGCTAAAAAATAAATCAGATCCTACAATAATTCTTTACTACTATTATCTATGAGGCTGTCAATTTAATCACACTAATCTGATTCCAAACGCAATACTGAAAATTGGTAGAAAGATGTGCCCTTCAATATAGAAAATTTGTGGAAAGATGTACCCTTCAATTGGCCCATTAGCTTGACTAATGTATGAAAATGAAAATAAAAGATACGGCACATCACTTCATCGCACCCACTTTACCAGAAAAGGAGGACAACCAAACAATATAAAAGTACAAACGTGAAAAGACGACCACCCACACAGCCTTTTCATGTGGAATCCTGCGAACATTATGACAAAATCCTACTAACATTAGGGCGATTTTGATTTTTAGGTCTATTTTCTATCGTACGGGTTTCATGGAGAGAATATATATAATAAGTGTCATTTATAAAATAATATGATCATTTAAACAAGTATTATTGTCATAGTAAAAATAATATTGTTTCATATGTGTATAATTATTGGGATAAACATTGGAGTATTTCATATTAATAGTTTGTCATATCACAAGTAGAAAAAGTGAGCACGATCAATACCTTGTATTTTCTCATCAAATGTGAAGGATTGTCAAAAGGTTTTAGCCTTCAACTATTAGTCCATTTGTGTTGGATATAATGATTATAGATAACTAAGATTTATGATTCCCAATAGATATTTGATCCATTTAGATTGTATATAAGTTATAACAACAAATGATTTTTTTTTTTCAACTATTAGAGATATTATGTTTAAAGTTTCAGTTGAATATTTAAAAAGTCAATTTTTGAACACTTCTCATTAAACGTGCTGACGTGGCAAGTTGTATGATGAGTCACACCTCCAAACCTTAATTGTAAATAGATAAAAAACCAATTCACATTAAAAAAAAGTCCTACAATATTCAATACAACTGCTACACGCTTTCGAAATTATTCCAATCATCAGTGACCCCTCTCCCCTAATATGATATGAAATGAAGTCCATAGCTCTATAGAGTGCACTCGAAGCTATGTTCAAATGCTAACATGCATATACCCATATGCTGGATAGGTCAATCGGCTCTTCAATAATTTCGTGCAGATAGAAACCAGGAATCTTCTTGTGGATGAGAGTCGTGAACCATAGTGATGTGACTGGAGGGGCCTAAGGTGATGTCACTCTACAGACGTAGAATGATGCAACGAGAATACGATAGCACCAGTCAAATCGAACTTACTGGTAAGCACTGAGAAATAAAAAGGGAAGGGACCTAAGGTAAATTCACAGTACCCGGCCAAGAGGTAAGGACGAAAGGTTATTAAGCAGCCTTCAGCTTCAACGTGACGAAAAGTTTTACAAAAATGGAGAACAGATCGACCTTCTTCAAAGCTTGTGAAAGTGGTGATGTAATCACTGCCAAAAAGCTGCTCAGACAGCTTGATTTGTCAAGCTTAATTGAAGAGAGGACGCGGGAAGGAAGAACATGTTTTCATGTGGCAGTAATTTCAGGAGACGCAGGTTCGTTCTATTGGCGCACTCTTCTTTAGTGAGATCTATTGTTCACTCGTTCTTCTTGTTTAACCACTCGATTCCCAAAATGCAGATTTGTTGCAACAGTTAGCAGCAAAGCTACCAGAATCAGGTCATTCTCTTCTTACAGTCTTCTTTTATAAATTGAAAAGCTATGCATTATTTGTTTGTCTCGCTTAACTACGCGATTCATGCAGATTTAATCAACATAATTAAAATGACGGATGAAAATGGCGACACGGCTTTGCATTTAGCTGTAAGGAAAGATCGTGTAGATTTGATGGAACAGTTGGTAGATTTGGATACCAGTTTGTGTGGTTGTGCAAATAAAGAAGGAAGAACATGTTTTCATGTGGCAGTAATTTCAGGAGACACAGGTTCGTTATTTTCGCGCACTCTTTTTTGGTTAGATCTATTGTTCACTCGTTCTTCTTGTTTAACCACTCGATTCCCAAAATGCAGATTTGTTGCGACAGTTAGCAGCAAAGCTACCAAAATCAGGTCATTCTCTTCTTACAGTCTTCTTTTATAAATTGAAAAGCTATGCCTTATTTGTTTGTCTTGCTTAACTACGCGATTCATGCAGATTTAATCAACATAATTAAAATGACGGATGAAAATGGCGACACGGCTTTGCATTTAGCTGTAAGGAAAGATCGCGTGGATTTGATTGAACAGTTGGTAGAAATGGATGCCAGTTTGTGTGATTGTGCAAGTAAAGGAGGAGAAAGTCCACTAAAATTGGCAGTAAGTTTGGGATTGAAAGAAGCCGTAGAGTTTTTAATAACTCGCACATCAAACGCCCTGCACTACATTGTGGAGCTTAACCAAGTCAAACTTGTTGAATATTTAATTAAGGAAAAGGCAAAGGTAGACTTGTCAAAACTCATCAATAAGCCTTACCAGGGAGATAACGGAGGTAATCCTGCTACTGATACAGATACCCAGGATGACCAGCCAAGTGTTCGACGAGGGGACACGCCTTTGCACATTGCAGCAAGGAACAAAAATGAACACGTAAGATTTTTTTGTGGGGTTGATGCTCACTACTCTTTATGCTTTACTGTTATACTGAGACATTCCCTTTCAAAGGCTATGCATGTGTCATGTTTGAGAAATATCAAGGCAATTAATTGTTCCTCTTTCTTTTCTTTTTGGTTCTTTTGCGGTGTAGATGGTGAACTTGTTGCTGAAAGTACATGGGGTGAACAAGCTTGCCCGGAACAGTGAGGACAAGACACCATTTGAAATTGCAAGAGAAGTGACGGAGTACTACGAATCTTTCAGGATTATAAGAAAGCTGGCATATGATACACGGAGGCCCAAGCCATTCATGTACTGTGCACCACAGGTGAGCCATAAAAAGTACAAGAACGCGAGGTTAGCAGTAAACAAAGCCTACGAAGACAGACGCAATGCAGAACTAGTGGTGGCAGCGCTGTTGGCCGCCATGACATGTGCTGCTGCCTTCACCATCCCAGGCGGTTTTGATTCGGAGAGTCCTGCAAAAGAGAATCCAGGGAGCCCTAGTCCTTCCACTAGTCCTTCTATACAAGGGGATACGGAGGGTCAAGGGACTCCTCTTCTTATATCCTTCATTTCGTTTAAGCTCTTTCTTGTTTTCGACTGCGTGGCCTTCTTTCTCTCTCTCTTCGTTTGTATAATGTGGGAGATGAGTTCAGAGCTTACCACAGGGGACAAGATGTTGTTCATGACTGTCAACAGTTTTGTGGTTTGCTGTAGCTTTGGCTTCACCTCTTATGGGTTTATGTCAGCAGTATACGCCATGCTGGCGCGTAAGGTTATCTTCTCTTGGGTAGTTTTGGGAAGTCTCATTGCCATAACTTCGTGTGGCGTACTCGCATTTATCCGTCAAATGGTGCACTTTGCAGTGACCCGGGCCAGATTCCACCGCCTGTGCGGTGTATCTTGTTGTGTTGATGATATTGTTGAAAAGATATGGTCTCGAGCGGAAAGTTGCGGGCTTCTCAAATTTGTCCGCTTGGGTGAGAAAGATGTCCTTGATTGTATCACTGGCCATGACAAGTTCGGTAGCTGTCACAGCACCCACTTTGGCCATGACAAGTTCGGTAGCCGTCACAGCACCCACTCTTCGCGCTCGTGCAGCTTCAACCATGTTTAGCTGTTGCTCTATGGATAGAGAATAGTGCAATGTTGTGGTGGGGTCTGTTGGGAAGTGATGGATGAGCCTCACCGTCATGTAATGCATTGACCATATAATGTATAGTTATGGATATTTAGACAGTTAGTCTGTATTTAAATTAGTTTTACATAATTGTTTGTAACTGCATGTTATCCTTTGTATGTAAGGAAAGCAAAGATATATTAAATCTTCAGTCTATTTTTAAATGCTTCGAACTTTATGTATTAATACAGCTTGAAGTTGAATAAAAGAAATATTTTTGTGTGTTACGATTTTGTGCTTGTTGTTTCTTGTTTATTTGCCTGTGTTTCAAGAAACTACAATTGGTATCAGAGCTAGGGTCAGAGAAAGCTAAGAGTGTTAGCAAAAGAACAAATAGATCGTGGGAGAGCTCGCTATTAGGAATTCAAGCTAATTGTGTTTGGCAGAAGCAAGATTGGAAATAGATTCGAAGAGATCGAGGAAGAGCTGCTAATCATGTTGCAGAACTTTCAATAAGAAAAAAAATGAAATTGTGCAGAGATGATTGTTGATCTGAAAGGAAGTCGCTGTAGTCAGTAGTCAAAAGCAGATTAAGAGAGTTTGTATAGTCGTTGAAAGCAAGGTGTGTCTTCGACCAAAAATATATAGGATCGTTATTTCCAGCCAAGGAAGTCGTTGAAGATGTTTTGATCGCTGATCAAGTTTTTGGAGCCCCCTGGGAGGAATAAAGCCGCAACTAAGGAGGATTGTGATTGAAGTCATATAAATGCAGATCTGAAATCGCCAGCCAAGTTATTCTATGCAGTCGTGTATACTAGGGTTATGGCAGATTTAAAGCAGTTTAAACTAATTGATCTGAAAGGTTGCTGTTTCTAAAGAGCTGCTAATCGCTAAGGTAGACTCGCCAAGATCGGACCAGTCGCCACCAAAGGAGATTATACCAGAGAAAGCCTGCAGAAAAAGTTTTTGTTGCCGTTATTTGAAGAGAGAAGAATGGTTGGATCGAAGGAGTATTGAAGCCGTCAGAGCCAAACAAGATCACAACAATGTTAGCCGCCCTCCACATCACCAATCGTTGAAGCAGAAGGAAGGAATCACTAGTGTCTGAAGGAAGCAAGAACAACACCATTAATAGAGGCAGAGATCGCATCAGTTTTTGTTAAGGAGAAGCTGTTGTAAATTGAGAGTCTGAGACATAGCCGCCAAGTGGAGAAGATTAAAGCCTAGCCCACCATAGAGGAGGAGGCTGCAGCTAGGAGAAAAGATGCCTCTTGAAGAGATCGTTGTTTTTGTTTGTAAATCAAGGGTTTGTATAATTGAAGATCTATGAAAAAAGTTGTTCAAGAAGTGTTCCTAAATGTTATGCTATTGCTAAAGCATATTAACAAAGATTAAGGGATATCCACAAAGGAGATTGATAGAAGAGGAGGAGATTGCCGAAAGATAGAGTGTAAGGGAGAAGATATTGTGAGAACAATTTTCAAGAAGTTGACTTATTTGTTTCAATGGGAAAGATTGATAAAAAGGTAAAGAAAGAAAATGGAAATTTAATATCTAAGAAGGATAGTTTGAAAGATGATTTGGTGAAGCTCAAAAGATGTAACTCAGAATTGATAGAAAAGATAAAGGATGAAGATCCCAACACTTCTTTTTTTTATGTTCTTCTCTATATTTATATTTTTACCTTTTCTATCAATTCTGAGTTACATCATTTGAGCTTCACCAATTCATCTTTCAAGCTATCTTTATCAGATATTAAATTTTCAATTTTTTTCTTCACCTTTTTGCCAATCTTTTCCATTGAAACAAATGACTCACCTTCTTGAAGATTGTGATTCCTCCTCTTTTAATAGCTACTCTATCAATCTTCTTTGTGGATATTCCTTAATCTTCTTTAATATGCTTTAACAATAGCATAACATTTAGGAACACTTTTTGAACAACTTTTATAGATCTTTAATTATGCAAACCTTTGATAGGTTCAGTTTACAAAACTTCAAGACCATATTGTGAGTCTCAACATCAAGGGAGAGTATGTTGGGAAGTAATGAATGAGCCTCACCACCATGCAATGCATTCACCATATTATGCATAATTATGGATATTTAGACAATTAGTCTACATTTAAATTAGTTTTAAATAATTGTTTGCAACATGTTATCCCTTGCATTTAAGGAAAGCAACAGATGCATGTTTAGATTTATTAAATATATAGTTTATTATTAGATGCTCGGAACTCTATGTATGCAACCTATAATAATAGTCTAAAAAATGCAATTCATTATGGGAAGTTGAATAGAAGAAATATTTTTGTGTGTTAAAAACTATCCTGTGCTTGTTGTTTCTTGTTTATTTGCTTGTATTTCAAAAACTACAAGGTCTTGATTTCCACTATTAGTAAATTTTGGCAATTTTTGTTTATCCAATGATAATGGAGTAGCTATTAGCCAAATATTCATTGGTGATTCGTGTAATCCTACCCTAACTTCTCGTGAAATTTTTAGTTTTTTTAATGATGTGTGAACATGCTGATATATAAAAAAATAAAAATAAAATTACAGAAAAGTATTTAAGAGCTTGAGGGAAAGTCTCTAGATATAGGACCAGAGGATATTCAAAATGGTTTTTAGATCTTCACATTTTTACGACATTACCTAAGATGAAAAAGAAAAAAAAAACACTACTGATTGCTTGCCTTTACTACTATCTGCATCAACTAATGATAATTTCCCCTAGACACTAGCAGACATTATGATATTCTCAAAACAAAAAGACGACTACAAGTGTTTGAAAGTAATGCCCTCATCTGCAGATGATACAACTGTGTAATAAAAAATAAATATAGAATCTATATTCTTGTGTCTTCTCTGCCATCATCTAGGTCAGTGGTGACACTAACAGCCTTAGTCACCCCACCGGCCTTCACTAATATGCATCTCCCTGAATAATTCTTCCTGTGATGTAGTGTTCAAGTGTAGGCCCGTAACAAGCTTGTAGTGTCGTCCACAGTGTCAGTCGTGGTTACTACAGTTGCAGGTTTGAATGTAGAGTCGTGGTTACTACAGTTGCAGGTTTGAATGTAGATTGGCTGATAATAAGGACCAGAAAGGATTCACTATATTTACATTTATTATTTTATATCTAGGAGCACTAAATTTTCCAGGGCCTAAGTTCTGTGTTATGCAATGCCCATTCTTTTGTTCATCATATCTGCTTGTGTATATGTCACATCTCTTCTTATTATCTTAAGCTGGTGTAAGTCTGAGGCCAGTGGCAGAGTCCATTTCTCAATCGTGGTCTGGGCCTTCAATAGTTTTTGTATTATTTAAAGTTATGCTTTGAGCTACTTTTAAAATTATTTTGAAGATGTCAGGCCACTCGAGAGTCCTGTCCCACAAACAATTGGATGCCCTTTTAGCCAATAGACCATTTCATAGGCAGAGCTTTAACATCAAATGTTTGGGTAGAGAAACTACTATAATGGTAAGCTTACATGTCTGTTGAGGGAATGGGTAGAGGGATTCTGATGCTTTGAGTGCCAGGACACAACTCAACAAGGGAATGCACCTCCATTACTGGTCGAGTTATGGATTGAAATAATTTCGTTTTCATATCTTACTAAGTGTCAGGGGGATATCCAATACTGAAGTTGCAAAGATTCCTGGATTTGCAGACTATGGCTACTTTTCTATGTTATATGTCTTTTTATCCAAGCGGATGGGACTTGATTCCCAGTCAGCCCTAGAATTGCTGGCAAGACCCCTGGTTTGAGGATTATTATGATGTGAATGCATTTTCCTTGCTAGATTTTTCTTTCATAGATTCTTAAACACTGAGTTAATGTTATGCTTCAACCTCGTTTGTGGCTACGAGATTGTAGTTTTATAGTCAACGTTTGGAATCTCAAGCTTCTCTTTACCATCATTAGCAAATAGATGACCCTTAAGTAGGAAAGGGGTTTGGCCCTTAAGTAGGAAAGGGGTTGTACTTTACCTTAAATCCTTGAATTAATGGAGAAATCGATCTCTAGATTTTGCTGATCTAGGGCTTCATCGAAAATATTTTTGTAAATTAAATCCTCGTTCATGTGGAAACACATCGAATAGACTTCACCATAAAGATCTTTGCTTCTTGGGGCTAGGATTTAAGTTTTTTTGGCGTGTGGTGATCCTGATAAACACCTCAACTTTGAGGGAGTTTGAACACAAGTTCCGCCAACTGCGTATTTGCTAGCACTTTTTTTTTTGTTTTTTTCCCTTATTCTAAGGTTGAGCATCAATGAAATGGCATTGAATTTTCATGAAGAGAAAGGGCATGTTTTTATGCGAATAGAAATTGTAGTTTGTATTAATTAAGATCATAAGGCTGGCAAAAATACATAGAATAACATATTTTCTAAGCAGAATTAAGCAAAGGAACCATAAAATAGCATAAAAGGATTAGATATTTATTGAGTAATAATAACGAGGAGTCATGAAACACTAGAAAAGGCTTAGAAGTACTCATGAAAAAATGTCATCTAGTGGATTATCGTAGTGAGACATTCTCCAAGACAATTTGTAGATATCCTACATATGACAAGGAGATGTATGTTATTGTGTAGGTTTGTAAGCAATAGAAGTACTACATTTTGGGGAAAGAGACTATTATACATACATATCACAAGCCTCTACAATTTTTGCAAACATAAGGGAAATTGCAAAATGATAGACATAAATGATTTTTATCCTAGTTGTAATAATTTCATATTAGTATTTTCCACAAAAGGGTAGTAGTAACAAGGTTGCAGATTGCTTGAGTAGACCTCCTATTGTTGCACTGAATATTGTGTTGGATTCTTGTGGA
>VDFB02168118.1:3597799-3615693 GCA_007258455.2 Sequoia sempervirens
GAATAAAGAGATCATGTTCTGAATAATGATCATCTATGTTTTCATCCAAAGAAAGCATCTCATGGGTAGATGGAGGAGTATGATCATCTTGCATAGATAGGAGAGTTTCCATTAGATCATTATAGTATCTTGAAGATACGAATTCTTGATCTTGAATGATTTCGGAGTTGCTTTCGACATGCTTTGGATCAAGTTCTTGACATGGGCCCATTTCAAAGGATGCATTTCTTAAAAAGGACATTTGGATGTCAACATTAGGCATGGTCAAGTTCAAGGTTCCTTCAGCATCTGTAACCATGAGGTTAAAGGGGATCAATATGTTTTGAAAATGACCATTGCTAGACCTTCGTGAAAGATTTTGATCTCGCTTTGGAATAACTTTTTGAGATATGTCCTCTAACTCATAAGGTGATGTAGAGACATTTTCAATATGATCATTGGTCAATGAATCATGCATTATGTCAATTGGATCAAATAGTCCTAACACTCCTTGAAAGAGATCACTAAAAAGTGGCTCTTGATGTATGGTGATTTGATCATCGGATTGTGTAGATACATCCTCAATGTGCTGCTCGATGGAGAGGTTTTGACTACGTTTTCTATAATTACTTGGGAGATTGTGAATCTCGGCCATAGTGTCAAGTGATGCTTTGATATTTCTTGAATTAGCCTTATTATCAATTTTGTTGGTGGATTTTTTGATCGTGATTCAAAAGTGACCTTGATATGTCGATTTGACTATTAGATGACGAATGTGTGCTCTCAAGTGATGGATTGATCTTGATCCTGTTTTCAATAGTTGTCATCTTTTTGTGTTTGTGCTGTGTTAGTTGGGTGTTTGATATGTTTGGGAAACTTGAGAGGATTGTTTCACTTGTTGAGCTTGTGTTGCTTGTTGCATGGCTAGATATTTTTGGAATCCCTTTTGAAAAGCAGCTTGTAATGTCGCGTTGTATTGGATTGATGTAGTGGAAATTGGTGGTGGGGGGGGTGGTGGTGGATTTAGAATCATGTTGGATGTAGTGACAAGTGTTTGAGATATGCTCGGAGTGATCATGGTAGTGAGGGGTTGAGATGTGATGGGCATGATAGTGGTGGTTGGAGTGATCGAAGTGATAGAGATGGTTGGAATGAACGAGGTGATAGGTCCTTGGGAGAATCAAATTCTGGATTTGGGATTGACGTTGTTATTTGATTAGATACCATCCATCGGGTGTGATGTCGATGGTAGTTGTATCCGCTGACGCCGCATTATTTGATTGATGCTAGTGTGGATTGGATTTTGGGTGGATTGATTGGTGCTAGGTAAAGCCCAAACCAATGAACGATGCTGATAAGGGTGGTGAGACTTCCCTGGCTGCCTCAACTATTTTGGAAAAGTTCGCACTTGATCTCGCCAAATTTAATTCTTGATTTTGATCTTGACTCACTTGAGATAGTTGATCGGGTTTTGTTTAAGAAATTTAGATGCCTACTTGTGGTTTTTTTTGAATGGGACATGGAAAATTGACTTATATACGTTTTGATTTTAGATGATAAGTTTATTTGGCATGATAGATGAACATTGTTGGTATTGGGAATCATTTTCCAAAGTTTTTCGAGTTAGGATTCATGTTTCGAAAACTTGCACTTGGTACATCCACATTTGGCAAGTAGGGATTTGGTGGGATGATGTTGCTCGTTTGAAGACTCATGTATTGATTGTTTGGAGGATAGACTTGTAAGTTTGGACTTTGATTTAAATCTATCATGGGGAGATGTGTTCCAAAATTCAAATTGGGCATACTCACATTCGTTGTGCTATTGATATTCATAGGAGATAGTGATCCTATGTATGGATGTGAGTTTCCATAATCCCATGGTTTCATGAGGCTTGGATAGTTTGGTTGGTTTGGACCGCTCATGATGTATGAATCTAGTTTATATTCCATATTCTTCTTGTGTTTTGACCTTGTTAACCTCTAAGGTGTTCTAGGATCAATGATGATATGAAGAATGAATGGGGTGAATGATGAGAGTGTTGAATGTTTAGGGGCTTTGGATTAATGCTAGACTTAGGGCTTTATTTTGATTGTTTGATTTGGATGATGAACTCGTAAACCCTAAGATGTTGGATGTGATCTTAGGATGAACTTTGTTCAAAGGATTGCTAATTTAACTAGAGGTATGAGAAAGGATGCATTCCCATTCCCTCTAACTAAACAAGGTGATTTTGATTTTTTGATGATGTGCCTAAGTCTAGAATGATGTTTCCAAAGTTCTAAAGTTGTTTGATGGGATGGATTTTGATAAATGTTTGGGATGGATGAAAGTTTTGATGATCCTAAGAGACTTAGAGAGACTTTGTTTACTAGGCCAAGGTATTGAAGAACACACTTTTCTCTAAGAGTAATCAAAAGACCAATATGACCAAGAGATATCAAGCACATGTGTGGGGTCCAATTTTTTATCTTTGCTTAATGAGTACTGCAAATGGTTAGTTTAAAATAAAGCAACATTTCAACATCCCTATGGAATAATAAGCCATGTTAATGATGCCATAAATGAAACAAGGGAAACCAAATAAAAGCATACAAAAACATGACATTAAACCTATCCCATAGTGGATTGGTGTCACATGTTCTAGTGACCCTTTCCCAATCCTTGATTGATAAGCTAGTGATGAAATTGCTATGGATATGGAGATGCTAAATGGAAAAGATCAAATCTCAAACAGAATGACCTTGCATCAAGTTGTGTAGATGATGGATATGATGAAGTGAAGTGGACAAGATCAAATCTCAAATGAAGAGAGTAACCTTGCATAAAATTGTGGAGGATTTGCTCAATGTTGAAGCTTCTATTTAAAGATTTTCAAAATGCTAAGTGTTGAAAATGGACCAATCAAGCCAATAAGATAAGGCCACTTGTCAAGTGATGATAGGCCAATGGTTGTGCAAGATTTGGGAAGAGTGCCCATGAGAAGGAAAATTTGAATTTGAATTTGTGCAATGAATGCTGAGTTTGACTTTGGAAGGGGACATGTAAGAGACATGTAAGGGCTCATAAATGCTCTGTTGGGTGTACATGTCCACTTGGGGGGAGATTCAAACTTGGAGAATATTCTCCCTTTATGCCAAGTTAAAAATAAATATTTTGATAAATCAATTAAATGCAATTTCATGTGCAAGTGGCCAAATCTAGAGAATGCAAGTGGGTGAGATTATCATTTAATCAAGGTTAGATTAAATAAATGATGATTACGCTGATTTAATGGTGTTTCTAAGATGATTTTGACTTTTAGGACTTAAATATTTGATTTATTTAAATCAGAAAATGATGGAATATGATTTAGGATTTGATTTAAATAAAGTCCTAATTTATTTGATGAATGGAATATGATTATGCATAATGCAAATTTGACGTGTCTACACAAGCAAAGAAAAAATCCTCTTCTAAAGGGGAATCATCTAAGAAGGAGAGGCCTACTTGTGCATATTGCAAGAAGGATGGACATGAAGAACACTATTGTTATAAGAAGGATATTGATGAGTTGAAACATCTTCTAAAAAGAATTGCATTGATTTTCCTTCTAGAATTTCTGAATCACCTCCTCCTTCTTCAAAATAGTCTAAGAAGGACAAAGGTCAAGCTTCTACATCGGGAAACAAAGAACAAGCTCTTTGTTCTTTTTTAAGTCTAGGATCAGCTAGATGGCTTCTAGATTCAAGAGAATCTCATCATATGGCATCTTCAGAGTCTATATTCTCTTCTTTTGAGCTTTGTACTATGTCTCCTATCTTGATGGGAAAAAATACATACATGAGTGTAATTGGGAAGGGATCTATTAGTTTTGGGGACAACACTTTCTAGGATGTTTTGTGTGTACCTCATTTGATGAAAAATCTTCTTTCTATATATAAGATTACACATGGTGGAGATGGGAGGACTATGGAGTTCATTCTTGATTCAGTCACCATTCAAGACTTGGAGAGTTGAGAGATCATTGCTACTGGGGTGGTTGATCATTCATCTCAATTGTATACCTTTTGCAGATTTTGCTTCTGATGGTGACATTTTTCCTTCGATTGTTGATCACACTTCAAATATGAACCATGATTTAGAGGACACATTTGGATTTTTGAACTTGGGAGTTCTCACTTCAAATCCAGTTCTTGATTCATGCATTCTATCTCCTCCATCTACTGTTGTACCTAAGGATTCTTGTGATTCCACAATTTTGGTTCCTTGTGATTCAGTGCTACAGGATACATATTGTCTTTTAGATTTGACTATTTTGGATGGCTTCTTGACAAGTAGTTTAGACTTGTTTATGGAGTCTCATAATGCAGATTTGGGGGAAATCATTGATGAAATTCATCTTCTCTTTGATGGAGAAGGTCCTTCTTCAATTGTTGTGAGGGAGCACTCTAACCCTCTTGTTCAATCTCTACATGATCATTCTTTGCAGTTTGACATGAGTGTGGATACTTTTGGATAGCATTTGGAGGAGGCTTCTTTGTCTTCAGAGGGGATATCTTTGTCTTTGGATTATGTTTTACATTCATCTCTACTAGATTCTAGATTTTCCTCTTTAATAGTGTGGCCTAGAACACCTATTTGGAGTGTGTCAGCTTTCGACATCGACATTGAGACACTTGAGCATGCTTCAAAGACATCATCATATACCATCCATCTTCCTACATCCTACATACATTCTTGGTTTTTTTTTCTTCCTAAGGGGAGGAATGTTGTTTGATGCTTTTGGATCATCTTCAAGATTCAATGTTGAGCTTCTACCATCATTGCAGGAGACTCAACATTGAGGGGCGGATGCATTGTCTCTCTTCTTCTTCTCTCTTATGGCGGGGTCTTTTTCCTCACATGGGGTTTTTGTCCTTCTCATGCATCATTTATAACATTTCATTTTTTGTATTTCATCTCTCTTTTGGGGAGGAGTTTTGTCCCACTATGGTTTCTCCTTTTCTCTGTTTGTGAGAGATTTCATTTGCATTGTACATGGGTACCTAACATGGCCTAGTAGTTAAGACCCATTCTTTCATCTTTGTGTCATTTGCATAATAATTTGTCCCTAAGTTGTACTTAAGGGGCCCGGGTGTTGGTGTAAGTAAAGTCTTGTACCTAGTTAATTCATTACTAAGGGAATTATTTACATGTTAAGTTTACTTAGGTCCTAGGAATCTTTCTAGAAGGTGTTAGTTGTCATTAGTTGTCAGATCTTATCTTTTGAATTGTAACACATGTGAACCTAGGTAAGTGTGGTAAGTTGTCTCATGTAATATGATTAAGATAATTGTCATAATCTTATGGCATCTTGTATCCCACCTTGGCTATATAACCAAGGGGTTTCTACTACATTGTACACATCACATCAACATTGAATCATAATTGATAAGAATATAGTTTATTCTTATCATATTCATATTCTCTCTTTGTGCTTTCCATTTGTTGTTAAGATCTTGGTAGCCATAGCCAATTCTAATAGAGGAGAGAGATCATTTGGAGGCGGTAAGTGATTATTTTGTTGAATATATCATTTAAATTATATTGTAATTTCTATACATTAATGTCTTTAATTTTTATTGTAATAGCTAAATCTTGATCGGGAACTAAATAGGAGAAGCATCCCTCGAGTTCAAAGTAAATGAGTGTCATATGCATCTCCACTCCCCTGACCAACAAAGGCCACCTGCCTATTTTCTTCATCTAGAGGGTAATGAATTTTGATTGGGGTCCTTTGTGTAATGCCTAAAATTTGGACATAACTTTACACACAAAACTAATATTTTTTATTTTTTTTAAGAAAAGAAAAGAGCTTTTGATGGTAAATACCAAGTAAGTTTACTTCATAAAATATAAAAAGAAAAGAAAAAAAAAATTACTAACTTGATAAAAAAAATCTTAGTAATTAAATTAACCAATAAAATTACCCAATCCTAAACTAAATATTAGTAAGGAAAATTTACCAAGTAAAATAATCAACTTCATAAAATAAATCTTGACAACTAAATTTAACAAACATAATACCCATTTCATTAAGTAAATATGGTAACTAAAATTACCAAATAAAATACATTATTCCTTAAATAAATATTGATAATTAAATTTACCAAATAAAATTACCCAATCCTAAATGAAACATTAGTAAGAAAAATTTACCAAGTAAAGTAATCAACTTCATAAAATAAATCTTGACAACTAAATTTACCAAACATAATACCCAATTCATTAAGTAAATATGGTAACTAAAATTACCAAATAAAATACACAATTCCTTAAATAAATATTGATAATTAAATTTACCAAATAAAATTGTCAATTTATAAAGTAAATATTAAAAATGAAAATTAGATAGAGGTCAACCTTTAACTTATATTATGTTTATTTATTTATTTTTTATATTATTATTTTTACCATTAAAAGTTTAATACCTGAAATATTATCATTAGTTTCTAATATCAATTTGATCACTAACTCATATGCCAAAAATGGTAGTTATATTGTTATTAAAGCCATAGGTATATTGATTCAATCTATTCCTATTTGTTAGTTATTTTACTAGCAGTAGTCTTTATTAATGGTAAAACTATATCCTTATTTAATTAACATCTCACCTCTTAACAACCAGATAAGTATTAATATTATCTAATTTTATAATATATATTTTTGTTGGACCTTCAATATCATTAACAATATTGTAATGCCACTAAAACATTATAATCTATATATATATATATAGCAATGTTAATACTAAGAAAAGTAATATTAGTAACATTTTAAGTATCAAAATTTACTATTCTTTTGACAAGATTATTTTGATATAATTGATGAATAAATATATCATTCATTTTAAAAGATATTTTACCTTTGTTAAGCTTTGTTATTTTATTTTATTTTTAAAATTTAAATGCTAACATGACCAGTGATATTTACCAATCTGTCTTACGTGACTTACCTTACTTCTTCGCTTTAACAACAATTAAAAAAAAAACATTTAAATAACACCCTAAAATCTAATTTCTTTTTTTCCTTTTAAACCAATAGAATGGTTGCAGAAGAAATCACAGTAATTCTTTATTTTTATTTTATTTTGAAAAAGAAATTGTCTCACATTTAGTAGTTTTAACTTAGACTGGATACTTATTGTTTGGATAAAGTTTACACTGTAAAAATGCAGCCGTAAAGATTACATATGAAAATTTTATTTTATTTTATTGTTTATAGTTCCAGCAAAGAGACATGAACAATGATAAGAAAATAAATATATTAACACTCATAATTCGAGGTAAACCCTATGACAGAAACTAGGGTATTCCTATGGGTGAACACTGAATGATTACATCGAACTATTATTATTATTATTCAAAATAGAGTTGTTGATGTTGTCATTGTTCTCTCTGATAGCTCTTTGTTGGCAGTCCTAAAGGAAGATGTACAACTACTAAATGCTCCAGAGGAGACTTATCTAGACTCCTCTTTTTAAACCTAATCACTAGACAGTGTACTGCACTGGAGATTCTCTTTTGTTTTTGCTTGCTCCTATTACATGTCGTTGTTGGCCAAGGTTTGAGAGCTTGGAAAGTGGGAACATAATCTCTATAGGATGATAAAAAGATGAAGAAGCTACTCTTCGCACCCCCATAAGTGACTCTGCAAGACTGATGGAAAGGAAAGATTGTGGCAAAAAAGTTAGAGAGACAATGCAACATGACTATTATTCAATTGTACGAAGAAAATAAATCTTCACTCCATGAAAATTTGCAGTATCATATGAAATTTTAGTTCACTGGATCGTTTATTCATCTGAAGGTTGTCTCTCAGTAGCATCTTTGGAAGGGGCGTGCCTCACTTCCACTCTTGAAGCATCATTGCTTTTAGACATATTTCTAGCATATCCCTTGCAAGATGTGCATGCTTAATGCAAGTTTCAAACCTACATAGATCACGGCTAGTAAGGGTAGATTAGGGGATAGGTAAAACTACCTCACCATATCCTTAGCGTCCATCTTCAACTTCATCTTTTTTTTTCCAATCATAGGTATGTTATAATGTTGGTTGACTTAGGCCCATACCTTGGCTCCAACTCATGGTCCATGGAGTTTCCCTTTTGATTGTGACCCATTGACATGGCTTAAATCTCTACTTGCTAGCTGCAACAACAAAATTTTCTTGATCTTCTCCTATACACTTACGATTATGTTTTTCTTTTGGAATTAGGTTTGCAAGGTTTAATAAAGTACTTATACAATCAGAGGGGGAATGTATGTATATAAATATATTTGTTATTAGTTGTTCACTTTTATCCTCATGTCTGACAAACACAGAACTTCCCAAACACTAGTAGTTTCATTTTATTTTTTTTACTATCTCTATTCACATAACTTTATAAAAATATAACTTTATAACCTTCTATACTTGAGCAGTAAAACATATAACTACTCTATTGCATTTCTACGATGCAGTGAGGAATAGAGTTTGGATGAATAGGTGCTCATTTGACTGTCATGTTATTTTACTATATTTACACACAAAATACTCATTTAAAACTTAATCTATTTTTATTACTGTATATACATAAAAATGGTCATGTCTATAATCCTAGCAATTAATTAAATATTTATTATTTAATTAATTTTTCTAAAAGTTCTTTACATATGATTAAATTTAATTAATTTAATTATATTGTTCATTTATCTTATTCTTCTTTCGTAATTAAATAAATTTACTTTATTTAATTATTTTCACACGTCCACTTAATTAATTAAATAAATACATTCTATTTATTTAAATTAATTATCACTATTTGAATTTAAATTAAATCTTTCGATTTAATTAAGTTTAAATATTTCCCCTTTCTTCTATTTTAATTCTTCTTCTAATTAATTAAATGTTTCATTTAATTAATCTCATAAAAGTGATTTAATTAAATAAATCTTATTTAATTAAAAATATCTTATGCTTTCTTTCCAAATCAAAATTAGGTATTTTAACCTAATTGTGCAATCTTCTCATATCATGATTAAATATTTTATTTAATTATGAGATATTCTGCTTTTTTCAATAAAACATGATTAAAGCTCTTTTCTCATCACAAGCTTTCTCTTCTTCGCTTAAAGCTTGTCTAAATATTTTATTTAATTAAAAAAGTTAATTAGTCCCCTCCACAAATAAATAATTGATTTTTAATTAATTATTTATTAGCTTTAAATCTTTCATTCCCTTTTAAAGAAAGATGATTTCTTATCTTCTTATCTTTTCCTCTTTCATAATAAAATAGAAAAATCTGGTTTTAGGTTTCTTCTATTTTCTCCTTCAATTTCATCTTTCTTCAACCGTTCGATCTACCAGGAATTGTCACAACCGTTAATCATATCAGCCAATCAGAAGCTTTTGAAAACTTTATAAATACAACCTCTCACAATTCATTTAGGAGGTTGATTCTTAGGTATCCTCACTCTGTCAAAATCATTCTGGAATCTTCCATCTTTCATCCACATTGTTATGCTACAGAATTGAGCAACCAACATTCTTCCAACATTCAACCTTCGAAATCTTGCATCCTTATGCAGGTGGAGAAGAGCCATGGAGATCAATCAACACTAGTTTGAAAATCGGTTTGCATGTTATTTGTTTACTATTTTTTATTTTCATTCTAGTTTGTACTTCATGGTGCTTGATAGGATTTAATTTGTTTATTTTCTTCAATGCAATTTAAACTCTTTGATTTTTATTTCCCTATCTACAATTACACATAAAGAAAATACACATACATTATCTACAACCCAATGGAAAACACTTCTTACTCCAACTCATGATGAGCTACCGGCTAGACTTCTACTCAGCAACATAATAAAAGTATTTCCAATGAATATACTCAAAAACAGTACCAAGAATGCATCAGCTAGTATATCAATGGTTATGGTTGCTCTATTTCTATTATTTCTCATTTCCAATGATAAGTATCAAGTCCTAACCCTACCCTTATTACAAGGTCATAGTCCTTTTTGAAAGAGACATAAAATCTCATTTAAACGAAATAGTAACATTCATCTCCAAGTTCAATGGGGATATCCAAAGATCATATAGTGAATAAAATAACACTCAAGTCAAAGGAGGATATCAACAGTAAGGCTTGCTCGATTTAAAACTCAATGAATACTTTCAATCATACAAGTGAAACATCTCTAGGAAAATATTTTCTATACAATCTTGTGGTCTTTCTTTGAGGCATTCCAATGGAAAAGAACTAACCCAATCTTGCTCTATTATGGTGCTATGAGATATCCAAATAACTATCACTTCATAAACAAATTTAAGAACCTCACTAAGTGTTTTAACTGTAAGAAAATTACAATAGGAGGTCTCGCTCTCCACCCTACCATATTGGCATCATGAAGCCTCAAGGGCTCTAGCCAACCCCCGACCAAGAAATACATTATACACCATTGTAATCAATGGTGAGAGCTTAGTGCTATAACAAGCTTTCTCATTATACAACACATCACTCTAATATATCCCTTAAACAATCTTACTTGTGATTCAATGCATAGATCAAGCTATCTCTACCAAAACTAAGAATAATAAATTGATAGTCAATGACTTATCTCTCTACAAGCTGCTTTCCTTGATCTCCTATTCTTTCATCCAACTCCCTCCTTTTCTTCACTTCACAAGTTCTCCAAAAGGAGAAGTGGGCAAAGCCCGAATCTTCCATCTTCTTGAGGTATATAGGAATCCTCCAAACCTACACTCTTTCCCACAAGTGCTCACACATGCGTGAGTCTTGTGCCAATTCCAAGAACTTTTGGGGAGTGGGAGGTTGAGAGTGACATGTCACTCTTCTGAAGCCCCAACACTTATTGAATTCGTCACATTCATGAATGTGGACTTTTGAGGGGTCTTTTAACACTCCAAGGACGAGTTCATGTGTCAAAAAGGTTCCAAACCCATAGGTATAGGTCCTAGGGGTCTATTCTTGTTCAAAAATCAAGGAAATTGACTCAATAATCCCTTTTTAAAACCTACACAAGAATCCATACGAATTTTGATCCTAACCAAGGGTTCCAACCCCAACCAAACTCACATCACATTTCCTACAATTAGATTCTACTCAAACATAATCACCCAATCACTAATAAAACCTCAACCCCTTCTAAGTCAAATAGGGCTACACTCAGAAATTCCCAAAGATTTATTTGATTTGATTCCAATATTTATCCATCCTCTTATTTGCATATTTGATTCCTACACATTACCAACATCAACATGATTAGATCATATATCTCTTCATATTATTAGCTAATCCAATTCACATAATTTTCACTTATGAACTATTTACTCATTAATACATCAAATGAACCTAACGATTCAATTTCCATTATAATAAAAGGAAATACACACTTACTCCAATACAAGAATATAGTCAATGAAATGGTCACTCCATCATTTTGTTTACCACCTTAGTAATTCATATTAAACTCATATAACATTAACGATGAACCATTTACCAAAATTTAATATGCCAAAGAACCCAGCTCTTTCAAATTATATCGAAAAATTCACAAGTGAATCTATCATAATTAAATCAAGGTTAATTCCCATGAATCCTAAAAAGAGTTTTATGAAATTTATTTCATCATAATTATCATCTAATTACTTGTTTGATTGAAATAAAATGAGGGTTATGAGACGGGGTCTTACACTTTTTTGTATGCCTATATGGCTATTTTGTATATATTTTATACTTATATCGACATATATTGATGTATGCCTATATGGCTATTTGGTTAATACACATATTTTTTATTGATGGTGTCCATATATGCATTATAAATCCATGCTTCAATAGATATTTGTAGATGCTTTACTTCAAATATTTAAAATCCAAGTATTTTCCATACACTATTCTTTTCTATAATTGTAAATATATAATAAAGTTTAAACATTATTCTCTTGTAAGATTATTGAACATTAAATTAATCATATAAATATAGTAATGCTTCATGCTTCATACTACCTTGCTTCATGTTTCATGTGTATGCTTCATGCTTTATATCATTGAGGAAGACATCTATCACTCCATGTGTATGCTTCATGATTTATATTAGTGAGGAAGACATCTACCATTCCATGTGTATGCTTCATGCTACCATTCACTTGTATGCTTCATGCTTCTTGTGTATACTTGCAATTGACTCGTTTTCCATCAAGTGAAAACTCTTCACCGCGGGAAAACGACTTGGAGCTATCAAAAACCAAGAGAGGTTATTGTAGAGGGACCCTACATGATCCTATAGGCTTAGAAAGAATGTTTTTAAGTGATACTATTTTTGAGTAATCGCTCATCGATTTTTTTTTCCCCTTTGCATTTTGGTCTCTTAAGAGACTTCGCTAGTACAATATAGCTCAAACTATTTTGGCATGTTTAGGTGTGAAAAATACCTTTCCTAGCATAAACCCGCCCATCCAGGCATGTTGGAATAGTTGGTTCAATCGTAGATAAACATAACAAAAGTTACAACACTTTGCAACTTTACACTACATGCAATTGACCTATTTTCCATCAACTAAAAACTCTTCACGACAAGAAAAAAACTTAGAGCTATAAAAAATAGAGACTTTATTGTACAGGGGCTTTATGTGATCCCATAGCCTTGGATGAAATGTTTCTAAGTTCCAAGGTTTCTGAGTAATCACTTGTCAAATTTTGCTGGCCCTTTACATTTTGGTCTCTTAAGAGATTTTGTTGGTACAATGTAGCTCGAACTATTTTGACATGTTTGGGTGTGAAAAAAGACCTTTCCTAGCATATGACCACCCATCCAGACATGTTGGAACAATTGGTTTGGTTGTATGATAAACATAACAAAAGTTACACCACTTTGTAACTTTACACTACATGTAGTTGACCTGTTCTCCATCAACTAAAAACTTTTCACCATGGTAAAATGACTTAGAGCTATCAAAAATTGAGAGATGTTATTGTAGAGGGGCCCTACATGATCATGTATCCTCAGACAAAATGTTTCTAAGTGCCACAGTTTCTAAGTAATCACTCGTCAAAGTTTGTGGCCCCTTTGCACTTTGGTCTCTTAAGAGACTTTGCCAGTACAATGTATTTCAAACTGTTCTAACATGTTTAAGGGTGTAAAAGGACCTTCCCTAGCATAAAACCACCCATTTAGATGTGTTTGAACAGTCCATTCAGTCATACAATGAACAAGATGAAAGTTGCACCACTTGGAACTTTACACTAATACAACTAACCCATTTTCCATCAATTGAAAAAAAACTCTTCACCGTGGGAAAACGGCTAGGAGCTATAAAAACCAAGAGAGGTTATTATAGAGGGGCCCTACATGATCCTATAGACTCAAAAAAAATATTTCTAAGTGTCATGGTTTCTGAGTAATCACTCATTGAAGCTGTTTTCCCCTTTGTACTTTGGTTTCCTAAGAGACTTTGTTGGTATAATGTAGCTCAAACTATTTCAACATGTTTGCATGTGAAATAATAAATTTCGTAGAATAAAACTACCCATCTAGATGTTTTGTATCAATTAGTTTGGTCGTATGATGAATAGAACAAAAGTTACAACATTATGCAACTTTACACTACATGCAACTAACTTGGTTTTGATCAACTGAAAAATATTCACCACGAGAAAATGACTTAGAGATATAAAAAAACTGAGAGAGATTATTATAGAGGGTTCCTACATGATTCCTTATCCTTAGAAAAAATGTTTCCAAAGGCCATAGTTTCCAGGTAATCACTCGTGAAAGTTTGATTCCCATTTGTACTTTGGTCTCTTAAGAGACTTTGCCAGTGCAATGTAGCTTAGACTATTCTAGCATGTTTGGGTGTGAAACATGACCTTTCCTAGCATAAACCCACCCATTCAGATGTGTTGGAATTGTTAGTTCAATCATACAATGAATAGAACAAAAGTTACACCACTTTGCAACTTTACACTACATGTAACTGACTTGTTTTCCATCAACTAAAAACTCTTCACCATGAGAAAATGACTTGGAGCTATAAAATATAGATAGAGGTTATTGTAGAGGGGCCTTACATGATCTTGTAGCCTTAGAGATAATGTTTCTAAGAGCAACGGTTTCTGAGTAATTGCTCGTTGAAGTTTGTTGCCCCTTTGCACTTTGGCCTCTTAAGAGACTTTGTTGGTACAATGTATTTTAGACTATTATGGTATTTTTGGTTGCAAAAAAAGACCTTTCCTAGTATAAACCCACTCATTTTAATGTGTTGGAACTATTGGTTTAGTCGTACAATAAACAGAACGAAAGATACACTACTTTGTAACTTTACACTACATGCAATTGACCCGTTTTCCATCATTTGAAAATTCTTCACCATGAGAAAATGACTTGGAGCTATAAAAAACCAAGAGAGGTTATTGTAGAGGGGACTAACATGATCCCAGATCCTTAGAAATTTTTTTTCTAAGTGCCATCATTTTTGAGTAATCGCTTGTCGAAGTTTGTTGCTCCTTTGCACTTTGGTCTCTTAAGAGACTTTGTCGATACAATGTAGCTCAGACTGTTTTTCTATGTTTGGGTGTGATACAAGAACTTTCCTAGCATAAACCAACCCATTCGGATGTGTTGGAAGAGTTAGTTTAGTTGGATGATGAACAAAATGAAAGTTACACCACCTTGTAACTTTACACTACATGCATTCGACCCATTTTCTATCAATTGGAAACTAACCTCAAAGTGTCTTTAGAGTAGACTAACCTCCTTTTCATTGACAATAAAATCATCTTCTTTTCTTTTAATTCTTTTTCTAAGTGGTTAATTTTAGTCTTCAATTGTTTTGCTTCAATTTCAACACTTCCAACTATTGCTTTTGCAGCTACAACTTGACCATCCATACATTTTTCATCACCTCTATTACTCTTACCTATTAACACCCCCTAATATTTCTTTTCATAATTTTCAAGAATTTCCTTTTCCCCAAGCATATCTAAGCAATAACACGACTTTACAAATTCAATGTGCATACTTACAAATCAATAAAACAAACCATGTAGGTCTGCTCTACTCTTTATTGTGTCAAGTATTGCCTCATGGTCAAACTCACACACCTTCCACAAGTTCTTTTTCACAAGTCTACCCCCATATTTGATCAAATGAACATTGGATGTGACAACAGTGTTGTAGTAGTGAAGAATCTTCCAATGCATGTTGAAGTCCTCAAACAATCAAACTAGAGCATTCTTAATTAGGTACCTTCTAAGCCAAGTTCTGGTAACAACCACCGAACCTATAGGATATTCTATGTTTTCTCCATCTATAACTAGGGCCTCTAATTTCTTTTTGGCCTCAATACAATGACACATGTAATAGTTTTTTCCCTCTTCATTGTATTCATCTACAATGAAGGCATAAACATGCCCTGCATTGATATATTCATGTAGTTAGATGTATTTAATGAACATCACAATAAAACAACAAAGTAAGATAAAAGTAGGAATTTTGTATTAACTATGTAAGAAGATATATTACTTGGTTCTAGTAGATCTGATACATGATCAAATTCAATGGATGATTGCATCTTCATGATTTGTAGAGTCGTTGGGAGCTAATATGTGTCAAGTGGGGCTAGACTTCTTACATACCATTTGTCAACCAACTCTTCTGATTTGCAATCATTCCATGCTTGAAGTGTACATGTAGAACAAAATTATGCCATCTTCCATGTATGGATAGTCCATGCACCTGCATTGGATCTTCTAAAAGAGTGTAGCTCACTCAACCCTATCAGTGTACAACAATCCTCATATTTTACAATATTAGTATCATCTACCAACCAAAAAATTCTACAAACTAAAGAATTACCTTCATTACCTAGACCCATTGCATGATTGCACCACTGGAAAATTGATTTTTCTTCTTCCACTGTTGGACTATCTTTGTAATTTAACTCTTCTCATGCTAAGGCTCTTTTGACACATGCACCTACACCATCATGCTCCCCCTTTCCATGCCTAGCCTCTAATAAATTCTGCATATGCTAAACACCATTGAGCCTATGCATCTTTCTCAACTAGTAAAACATTTTGGAGTTCTTGAATTATGATGTACAATTATTTGACCATATGATATGATAATTGAATGATATGCCCCTTCTAGCCAAATCAACATAGAACATCTGAAAGAAACCTTGCACAAACTTTGTAGAATGTGTGTGATCATCATTGATGTAAAAGTGATACTCCCTCAATCCCTTCTTGTTATCCTTTGTACTATCATTTGCATGAATGATTGCTATATGCACAACTATAGCAAATTTTGTGGAGTTGTAGTATTGTGATTGCACCTCATTCTAAGGTTGTAGTGTGTATTTCTCTACAAAGTCGACAAGTTAAATGATGCTATGAAGTGGAAATGTGTCCTTGTATAACTTGAATTGTGAGTCCAATCATTGAGCTCTATGTGTATGTCTTGCATACTCATAGACCACATGATCATGAAAAATTCCCATAAACTGATACACTAGAATCTTATCACTGACCAATTCACACTTATTTTCTTCTTTCCCATATTTTAGACTATAGGCCATTGTCTTGTATTTTCCAAATTCTATGATTTTGTTTCCAATTGCATGTGTACTATCCATGTGTTGGAAAATTGGAAAATTTTGCATTCCACCACAATGATCACATGTGCCATCCAAACATGATTTCTTGAAAAAAAATTGACCATCCACTCTTTCACATAAAATTTTAGATAAGAAATCCCTTGAAGATTTAGGTGGAGGCCTTATGTTACATTCCTACAAAACATTTTTAGTATGCATATCTACACATATATGTTGATAAAAATCATAATGGTTAGAAAACTCAATATGTACTCTACAACAAGAATTAGTGCGTGTGTGATTTATTTTGACATAAAAAGGCCTTATCATTTTAAAAAACCTTTGAAATATTTTAACTTGAGGAAACCTCTCTACAAAACTAGCAAAAAATTGGGTTTCAGTGGTATCCAAAAAATGCTTTGGATGTGGCTCATGGATTTGACTAAAAATTATACTTCTTATAACATCTCTTTGATTGGGAAAGACTCTTATGTCATCCTTAAAAAAAACTTGTATTATAGATCTCAAGCCTTGAGTGATTTCTTTATCTTTCCATGGTAGTCTACTCGAGAATGCTCATAACTCGTTGCTATTTGGATCCTCCACTTTTTCACACCTTATTTTGGCTCTCATTAGAGATGATCTACTTATTTTCAAATATTTACTCATCTTTAAAAGGTTTGTCTTATTCTTGGTTTTATTTCTTAACAATGTTGTTCTCATCACACGTCATGTGGAACAACTATCTTTCATCACCCTAGTTGCTCAACCTTAATCTTTGAATCCTCACGCCTTGACCCTAATTTGTCAATCCTATACCTTAAGCCCTAAACACTCAACCCTTTACCCTATACCCTACACATTAAATGCTCAACCCTAATCCCTCAACACTATCCCTTAAACCCTAAACCTAGAACCCTTGACCCTAAGCTATCAACCCTATATGTTAAAACCTGCACCCTCAACTCTCTACCCTACACATTAAACTCTCAAAACTAATCCCTCAACACTATCCTTTAAACCTTAATCTTTCAACCCTCAACCCTTAAATTGTAATAACTCAATGGGCTCTACCCTCTACTCTCTACCCTCTACACTATACATTAAACTCTCGACCATAATTTGGAGAGACCTAAGAGAGATAAAGAGATGAGAGGGAGAGAGAGAGATAAAGACCCGATAGAGGGAGTTGGAGTGTGAGAGAGAAAGATCTAAGAGGGAGAGAGAGAGAGAGGGAGTGTGAGAGATGGGGTTGGAGTGAGAGAGAGAAGTCTACGTAGGGTGGGAGG
>VDFB02168118.1:3615793-3676037 GCA_007258455.2 Sequoia sempervirens
CTCTCTCTCTCTCTCTCTCTCTCTCTCTCTTCTCCCTTCCATCTCTGCCTCTTTCTATTCCTCTCTCCCTATTGCAAGCATAATATGAACATGTTAGTAATGGACCCTGATTATCTTCTTAATTCAGAGGTTTTGTTTTGGTTGTGTTTGGATCACTATAAGTGGATACATAGTTTATTTGAAGCTATCACTTCTTCATTGAGACTTTTATTGCACAAACAACATCATTTGCTAAATGACCTACCAATTGACTTCATGCAATTCACAAATGTATGACAAAAAAATAAAAAAACCAATTTTTTCTCTAATTGACCTTCCACATAGCCATTGCACTTCTAACATTCAGCACTCATGATATCACCACTTTCACTTCAAAGACGGGCCTTTTCATTAGACTTGTTTTCATTAAAAAGACATTTCGTCTGGTTGTCTCTTACAAATTGAATCTAGCATTACCGTTTCAATGGAAATTTGTACTTTTTAATGCAAATTTGGAAATCCAATGCTTTATATTCCAATCATATATATCTTGAAGTTATCTAACTATTTTGGGACTATTTATTGAGCATGCAAGACAGTAGTGAACATACCAAAGAGTGAATATCCGATTTCATCACCTGTCGCCATCGCTCACACCATTCTTATTGGTTAAAGATAATCCGAATTCATACATTTAAGTGTGGAATCGAGACGCTCTTTCATCTGTATTCATAGTCATGTCAATCAAGAGCTGTGGGATTATTTCAACAACATCCTGTTGCAACGAATTTAATATGAGTGAAACAGACACTCCTGCGCTCCACGAGGCTGTCAATTTAGTCATATCAATCTGATTCCAAACGTAATATGGAAAATAGGTAGAAAGATGCACCCTTCAAATGGCCCATTAATTTGACATATTCATATTTGATTTGGATATAAAGTATTCACTCGCTGTGATAAAAGCTTCCTCGCGATATTCGTGAAGCTTAATGATGTTATCCGAGTGCGTACTGTCTATTGACTGTCATTAATTAATTAAAAATAGAATTAACATTTTTTTTTCTCAATTAATTAATAAAATGTAATGTACGAACATCCCGATATCTAGATAGATGTCGCCATCTCAGTGGAGGAAACTACAAATTATGATGCCTCAACAGAACAGAAGAACATCCTATCGAATCCACCTTGCTGTGAATGAAATAAACTAGTAATTCCAACCCTCGTGGAGCTCGTTTATAAAGTATTTACGTCCGATTTCGTTTAGTCAAGACTCGTCATATAGATTTGAGAGCCAAATTGCCAATTAAAGTTGATATGAAAACTTTCCACGTGAAGTCAAGTGATTTGATGTGAGTGGAGGAAAACAGTTGACTGTCAATTGAAATAAACTCATATGCGCTCCACGAGGCTCTCGATTTAATTGTACTAATCTGATTCCAAACACAGTATAGAAAATTAGTACATGTACGCTTCAATTGGCCCATTAATACTAAACGACACTATATCACACCCACTTTATGAATAATACAGAGAAAGGGGACAATCAATCAGGTATAAAAGCAGCGTCTAGTCAAGAACCACAAACGTCAAAAGACTGCCACCAACACTCTTTCCATCTGGACCACAATCATTATTATACGGATGATGTTACCTGATGTCATCCTTTCCTGGTGGGAAGCCCGCAAGACTGCTTAGTTTATTTTGGCTAACAGCTTCTCAATATTTTAAGGAGTATTTTGTGAAGCTGGTGGCCCCATGAACTTTATTTTTTTCTACTTATTATTTTTAAACAGTCAATTTAAAATTTATTTTTTCAATTGTATAATTTTTTTAAAATTATTATTTCCTTTTTTCACTTACAAAAATCTCAAAACAAAGGGAAAATATTCTTCTCGAGACAGAGCTATTGTGACCACCTTTACAATTGGTAATTGTTGTGAGAAAAATAACATTGCAAAATAGCATTTACGTTATTGAAGGAGAAGAAAGTGTGATCATAGAAGTATTAGACAAATGAATCACATTTAGAAAACTATAGGGAGAATAAGTGGTTCATTTTGTTAAGTAAAAATATATTAATTACATTTGAGGGATTCATTTTATTTACCTTTCTTTAAATAAAGAATTAGGAGAAATAAGTAGGATGTTTTATTGAATTGTATGGTTTGGAGTGATAAAGATAATGATTTTTTTGTAATTAAAATCAATCCAAAAGAATTCAATCAAATAATCTTTTATATTTTTATATTTTGTGCAACAATGATTTAATTTGTCTAGCATCATTTTGCTCTTACCATTTTCATTACAATATAGACCAATTTTTTTAAAGAATATGAAGCCAAACTAAAAAAGTGTACAAGAGAACAAGAAACACTATAAATTTGCAGGTTAAAAATACTTTAAAAAAGAATTGATAGTGGACAAAAAAATTCCAAATTTATTGGAAACATCCAAGTGGGTTTGTGTAAATAAGTTGAAACATAAATCAACATTCAATTCAACACTTGAATAAGTGCAATCTTGTCTCCCAAGCCTCAACACAATCAAACTTAAGTAACAAGAGTGAGTTGGGAACCCTGGCTTTGTATGGAACTTTTGTATATGTACAATTAAACTCACAAGTCTAAAAGCTTGACTAGGAAGTTGTAATCCAAATAAAAGCCATTCATCATCACGTTGGTGGACTGCAGACTGCACTTCTCAATTACATTTGCACATTTGAGGGTTCAAGGCCCATAAATCTAGTCTTCAATATGGTAAAGTAGTAAAGCAAGAAGTCCAAGTTCATATTGAATTTCAACTATAAAATTACCAACAGGGATCTACATTCCCAAAATGAATTCTTCACAATGCTTAAGTACAAGAAAATGTTAGAGAAGGAGGGGTTATACAACATCTTGACATCTATGCATTTCTCATTGAAAGTCCATTTTTCCTCTGAAACAGAAATGTATGGTTCAAAGATAAACAAGCTAAGAGTAACATATCAATGTGCAAACGCAAGTTTGCATGCCCCAAATCCACACATTTTCCCACCATAATGTGATTTGAGGTAAATTACGCCCTTACTACCTCAACTACCCTTACAAATCAATTCACACCTACATAATTTTGAAGAGCATACTGAGGAGGCATTCAAATAATTTTCCAATTTATTCCCAGTAATGACTTTTGGTACCATCAGTAAATCTACTGAATTAGCAAATTCTCTGATGAAAATAATCTAAATAGCTAAAATTTGAAACATAATGGATTGTTTCATTTCAATACTAATTTTAGTCCTTTGACATACTGTATGGGTAGCTTGTTTTTCTAGTCTTTGAAATATATATATTTCCCATCTTCACTTTAATGAAAACAATATCCTCTACTTCTCTAAAAGTATGTGCCCAATATACCAAAAGAATCAGACCTTTAGAAATTTGACAAGACATAACATCCTATTTTAGATGAGAAATGAATTTTTATTTCTATATCATTGCATATCTTTAATGTACAACACCCTTAATTTCTCAAAGTGGAAAGAATAGCAATTGGTTGAAGAAATATCTCTTGTAAAAGTAGTACAGACTACCACATTGGCAATCTCTTGCATGCAAGATAGAATGCAAGTGCCAGAAAAATAGAAAATGATTTCACTTACTCTCCATAAACAGGAAACTTATGTTTGAATCTATTTTCAGTTAGATGCTTTATAGCATAACTATACATTAATAGATATAACTTAAAATTAAAGAGCCTTGATCAAAATATAGTTTTTAATATAACTTACTATAGCATAACTATACATTAACAGTTAGATATAGCTAACAAAAAATAACACTGGGTAAGAATATTTCACAAAGTCTCGATCAAAATCTAGTTTTCAATTACTGTGTTGCTCAACATTTTCATTACAATTGATGAATTCCATTAAGGTCATTCAGGCTAACCCTATAGTAGAATCCTCTAGTGTTGCTTCATTATTTTTATATTATTCTCATACTCCTCAAGGTAACTAGCTTCAGTGTCTTCTCTTTCAAATGTCAACATAATATTATGCAAAATACAACACACAAAAATAGCTTTTGGTAGCATTTGCAAATTTGGATGGCAAATTTTTGAATTCAAAATTTTCCAAACACCTTTTAGCATTCCAAAGGCATGTTCAACAACAATACGAGTTGAAGATACTTTAAAGTTGAATGATCTTTGATTATCTATTGCAACTCCACTAAAAGGTGTGATTAACCATGGCAACAATGGATATCCACCATCACTAGCAATGTACTCTCTGATATTTGATGAACCAATGAAAACTAGAATTCCATTCAACCTCTCTCCACCTTCGCATAACTTATAGAAAGAAGAATTTCCTAGGAGCCTAGCATAATTGATAGATCTAGGCCAACTGGTAAAAACATCCATGAAACACATATTACTATCAACAATGGATTGTAATGACATACTATAGTTGTGTTCACGATTGTACCAATTAGATGAACATTAATTAGCTGGAAGCTCAAAATCAACATGAGTTACATCTATAGCCCCACAACAATTTGGAAAGCCTTGTTTTTGGTGAAAACCATGCTTTACAAGTTCAAGTGAATGATCACTTGGCTATTGTATGTAGTTTTGAAATTAAACATGCATAGCATTAATGAATTTTTCTACAACTCATGCAGTTGTTAACTTTCCACACCCAAAAAGTTCACTTAAATTAATCATAGAAATTCTAGATGATAGTCTTAAAACAAGAATAGCCACCTATTTCTCAACTGGAAATACCCTTCCCTTGATAAATGTTGCTAAAGATAGAGGTATATCACCTTGCTTAAGATCTTCATACAATGTTTCACATAGAAATTGAAACAATGCATATGGTAACTTAAAGATACTACAAAATCATTGCTCATCACATTTAACTTCAAAAATATAATGGTTCAACCAATGCAAAGAACGTGGCTTGATATACCACTCACCACTAACCTTCCCTTCCCATTGAAAAGTAGAAATATCTGAATTGAGGAGTACACTTTGTTGCTCATAACACATTGCATAAAACTCCAAATCTATTCCATCTTCTACCTCATTATTTAAATGATTAGAAGCTTGAGATGATGTTGTCTTATATTTCTTTAATATGCTTGTAGAGTCTTCAACATCACACCAAACTTGCATTGCTATTTTTTGTATCACTGTAAGACATTCTAAGAATACTCTGGCTCTTTTTCCTACTGTATGAATCCATCACCTATGCTGCAAAATTAAAAACAAATTAATAAAAAATTGTGCTAAAAGAAGAAAGCTTAGAGGTCTATACTCTAAATATACAATTGAACCACCCAAAAAAGTAAAATCATACAACAAACTTAAAAAACTAAATGCAATGGAACATAGCCTCAATTTTAACTTTTAGAAATCATAATCATTAATATTTTATTAAATGAGAAGAGTTATATCAATAATTTGAATCATGATGTGCTTGTAGCAAAGTGAGATGATATACTGTTCTGATAACATAGTTAGATCTCCTATGATGATAATTGTTCTGATAACATAGTTAGATATCCTCTACATTAATAATTGGAAATAGATTATTAAATTGAATGGCATTGCATTTAAATCCAACTCCCACAAATGCAAGATAGAAAGAAGCAATGAATTTATAAGCATTGATGACAGTCTATAAAATCTTTTATTTTTGATAAATCTCTGATCTCATTTTTGGAGGTCATATAAATAATCATCTGGATTCAATATTAAACATAACAAGATTGCATTTGACTAATTCTGACAAAATAAAAATGGAAGGTAGTAGTAACTATATAAATATCAATACCAGTAATATATATTTTAATTTTTTCTTTTGTTTTTGATATTGTTCTGATCTCATTCTTGAAGCTCCTATAGCATAATCATTTAAAGGAGAAAATTAAATAGAATAGGGGTGCCTTTGACACCAACCATTGACAAACTCAAAATAGAAGGTAATAATGAACATGCAAGTATTGATAAAAAGAACAATAAATTCTTCTTTTCCTTTTAATAATGTCTAGACTCCAAATAATATATTGGAAGCTCTTGCAGCATAATCACTAAAGTTGAATAGAGAGCACAATGTTGTATTTGACTTTTGAATCTTGACTCACAAACTCAAAAAAATAAGATAGCAGTAACTAAATGAAAAAGCAAAAAATTCTCAAAATTCATGCCCTCTATGTTGCAGTATATAACTAATTATGATAAATTCGACAATATACAGAAAAAAATAGTCCACCTGCATTCAACAGATATCTGTAGAGCTTTATATTTTTGAGAAAGTTATTGGAATGAGAAAAATATAAAAGGATTAACAGTTACAAACCCACAAACTACAGTCACAAAAAAATATCCTAAAAAGATTTTAGAAAATGTCTTTTAATCATGAATTAGCTTTAATGGGTTTTGTGTTAAATTTAAATATCTAATTAACTATATTTTTGGTCTATTTCAAACCTAGGCAATTGTATTCCATTTATAATTTTACAACGCCACCAATTTATCTCAATTTTGAAGGATAATGGAAATCAATTGTGTCATATTCTACACCTTGTAGAACCAAACAAAATACTTTTGCTTCAGAGAAAAATATTTTGAATATGCTCTATATTTTTTAGGAGATGAGATAAAGAAGGAAATGTCCCTCTCATCTCTTCTAAAAAATTATCCAATTATCTAGAACTTGATAACTATGCTAGGGAAGAAAACTGTTATTTATTTTTATTATTTTTATACACTCTTTAAACTTGCAAAATTGGAACAATGACCCTCATTTAACATAAAAATTCAATAGTTGTACTAAACTTGATAACTATGCCTTGGAAGCAAACTGTTATTTATTTTTATTATTTTTATAAACTCTTTAAACTTGCGAAATTGGATCAATGACCCCTAACAGAAAAATTCAACAGTTGTACTGAACCCAAGAAAAAATTCAGAAAACCATTCAACCCAAACTGACCACATAGAGATTCAAGTCTAGAATTTCACATAATGCATCAAATTTGAGAGACAATGTTCAATTTTTTTGCCGATTCAAACTTATAGCATGAACAAAAATTCACTATTTTTATTACAAATAGATAACAAAAAAAGGCCCAAATGCTACAAAATGTCCAATAATCAGCATAGCAATAAGGCATAAAAGGAAATATAATAATTAACTTCTAAAACTGAGTCATGCCCCTTTTTTTCCCCTTTTTTTCCCCTTTTTTTCTCTAAATCAAAATAAGCAACATAAGTTTGACATGAACTCTCATTCACAAATTATGTGCCATTTAAAACCTGGGTAATTCTATTCCAATAATACTTTTACAATGCCATTTAAATAGAATGCCACTATTGATAATTAAGGTGCATCTCAGACATTTTATTCTATTCTGGGGATAGCCAAACATCCCTAAAATGCCACACACCTTTGTAACATCCCTGGAATTCTTGTAGAGAAAGATAAATATCACTATATTTAAAAATAAGCACTTTAATCATAAGCAGTTTTATACAAATGTTATTTATTTTATTTTATAGTTCTATGACATTATCAAACAAAAAATCAATCTTCTTTTTCATATGATTGGTTGATCTTCAACATTGCTTGTTCAATATGTTTAGTGCTGAAACCATGCTTATTTGCACATTAATTTTCTGCTCTTCAAGCTTCAATAGCCTTTCTTTAATTGAATCATCATTTTTCATGCACTGCTCATGGCATTTCATGTGTCAGCCATTTGTAGAGTGGAAATCAACAACTTAAATTGTTGTCAACAATAACATCCTTCATGCTTGTAACATTGGAAATTGATTTTCATTTTTTCCCTGTGAATTGTTTGTCTCTTTCACTACCATTTTTAGACTAGTCACGACTTTCCATATTTGGTGTTTCAGGTTCATGCAATGGCTCATCTTCATTTGGAGGATTTTTCTCATCAAATGCATAGCTTGTATCGAAAGATTCAATAGTGATATTTCCTGGATTGATGGCTCAATCTCTACCAAATGTGGTGTCCATTGCATCATAAAGTTCAACAATGAACTTTGTAGGAAATTTCTTTTCAACCCTCTCACGACTTGTCATATTCTAGTAACTGTCATGCCCAAATGGAATATTATGTTCATAGTCTCTATTTTTTTTTTGTAATTAGGTTGAATATGCTCCCAACGATCTCGACATTGGTTTGTTATGCAAGGAACACCATGAGTAGAGCAATATTATTGAATATTTTTTCACTTTTCAGTGGAATTTAATGCTTTTCTCATTGCACCACCACTTGATTGTGTTTCTCTCTCAATTATTTTAGCTTCAATTAAAACCATTGTGTTTGCAATGCTCCAACGAACTCTATTTTTTACTTGAGGAGTTACATGAAACTAATTTTCTGTGACTTCTACTTCATTGTTTGGAGTTTCCTTTTCAATTATCACTTCTTCTATGACCACTTCTTCATTGAGCCCTTGTGTACTAGGAAAAAACTTTGGGTAATTGTCATCATTAGAGGAGAACAAGTTTTCACCTACATTGTCTTGTGAAAGTAATAAAGTTCAAAATTTATGAAACCACGTTGAGGAATTGGATAGTATGTAGTATTATCCATGAAAAAGAATAAGTGGTTGATACCTACATTAAAACAAAAAAATCACAATATGATTTTGTGTCAGTTATACCAATCCAAAATTTAAAAAAAAAAAACTAATTCTATAAATAAGTATTCATCATATTGCAAAAGGTGAAAAGGTGAAATAGGTGTGCAACTCATTCACGTAGAAGTGAAAAGGTGAAATAAGGAGAGGAGAAATATAGCTCATTCATGCAGAGGTGAAATAGCAACTACTATAGTAGCTAGACTTATGCATAACAAAAAATGATTGCTTCTTGCATGACCTTGTAACTAGACTAGAACAAAGGCAATAGACAAAGCTAGTGGACTTTCAATCATCAATGTCACTAGTTGAATCCAAGTACTTTAAACCCACTATTTGAGAAATAGCTCTTGATGTGTATTGCATGTCAAAGTGTGAAGTGGCCTAAATATATATTATAAAATGTTTGGCTACCTTCCAATGACTCTAATGTGGAGCCTACAAGAAATGGGAGACAAGTCCAATTACAAAGGAGATATTAGTGTGTCTCTTAATTTATCACTATTGTTTTGTATTCTAACTATTGTTAAAAGGTTTACAAGCTATGATATTTAGATTTAGACACCTCAATATTAATTTTGAGCCACATTTTCAGCAATTTCATCTTTGGTTGCATTGCAACCCGTAATTTATCACTGTAGTTTTGAAATCTAACTTTTTGTACAACTTTAAATTTTATAGGTCTATTAACTATACTATCTTTTTCCTATTAAATCTCCTCCTTTTCCCTCTTTTAAACTAATTTTAGCTTATATGAAAAATTTATAAACATACTATCATAAACAACGATGGCTAATATATATTTATTCTATATTTTATGAAATAATTCAATATTTGAAAAAATATATTCTAAATTATAAATAAAATTAAATCTATTGTTCTGGTTTTTGAAAGGTCTTCAAATCTTAAAATCAGAACTCACAGTATAATCTTTAAATTCAACAAAAAATGACAACATGAATTAAAAATTGCAAACAACCAAAAAAAACATCCCAGAATATATAAAAGAACAAAAAGTTCAAGATTACACCTATTGAAATAGTAAAGATTATTATCTATCACTTAATCTACAAATGATAGGGTATGTGTAGGATCATGATGGGCCAAAAAGTGGCAATATTATGGGTATTTGTAGGGTATGTGGCTAACAACCTTTTTTTTACCCAAAATTGATGAAACGAAAAGGGTTTTTAGAGGATATTCTCAGCTTTCCACCAATATAAATTATGCTTTAACTTGAATTTAATAAATAATTATTATTCATTTTCTATTAGAATTATGACTAAAGTCCTAATCGATAGGCTGATTCAAAACATCTATAAATTTCAACGGTATCACATTTTGAATCTAAAACATGCACATTCTATGCTTCATGCTATAGGATTAAAAAAAGAAAAATTAAATTTCATGAAGTTTTGACCAAGTTAAGGTGGTCGACATACGAAGTTTTTATATTTTTTTAAAGTTGTAATAAAAAATTCATAATTAATTATTTACTTGCAAAAAAATTACAAAAAAATATGCATCACATCCGGAAATGAGTCCTCTACTTATATATAAAATCTTATAAAAAATAATTATCATTTTATTATGGTTAGGGTGGTCAGACAAACACCTACTTCTTATTTTTTCCCTGAAATTAAGTACTACTACATTGAAATTTCAAAATTTCACCAAATAGATTTTATTTGTTTTTAAATAAACCTAGTAGTTTTGAAACTCCATTAAATTTTCTACAAATTCTATTTTACATATTTTTGAAATAATATAGATAACTTATTCAAAATTTTACATCAAGTTGCCTAACATTGATTTTTCTGAATTTTTTGCCACTTAAGGGCCTGTTTTTTCCATGATGATCCTGCACATACCCGATAAATATTTATCTTATTTTGAATTTTTTTTTGAAAATCTATTGTTAATTAAACACAACAATAATATCCTTATATACAAGGCTTCCAAACATAGAGAGGATGGTTGAGGCTTTGAGCCATTGAAAAACGTAGACATGATCACAAGTTTGAGCCCTAATTTAAAAGCTACGTCTAACCCAAAATAGGAGGCATATTAATATTTTCATAAAGATAATTTAAAAAAAATAAATACTTTTAAAATTTAATATGAGTCCATTTATTTTTACTTAAAAAGAACTAATATGTCAGACACATTGGCTAGATAAATCTTAGAAAACCATTATCAGGGATGATTAATCAATCTGAAGAATATAAAAACAGCATATCAGGAATTTAGCCTCTGTGATGTAGATGGGATTTTATCATGGCTTTGTAGTTCAAATTTTTCTTTATCATTTAAATGAATGAAATTTTGTATTCTATTTTTTAAAATGTAGGGATAGTTTTTAGATTGATGCTTGAACTCAACCCTATGTATGGAGTAATGCTGCAATTGACATTTGAATATTTTCTACTATAAAAACTACCTTCAAAGATTAATAACAAGAAGCTCCCATACATTGAAGTTTAAGATTTCTGCTAAAGAAAATAACGAATTTGAGTCTACAGTTAAAGGATGACAACATTGAAGAATACAGATTTTAGAGTCTGGTTTTTCAACATTGTTAAGAAAACACTAACTCATTTGACTGCAAAATCTGACAAAAATCTATGAAAAAAGATGGATAATTAGATGTATTGTTAGGTACTAGTGATATTTAATGTGTAATTTTCAATTTTTTTAAATTTTATCCTATTTTTTTGTCAAAATTTTGACAAACCTATTTTTTCATCAAAATTGTGACAAAGAGTTTTCGTCGAAATTTCAACAAACATGTGAAGTCAAAATTGAGGCTGACATAAATAAAAAGTGAGCTCAACTATTTATTGCGACAGTTTTTTCTTACGAATTTTCTCTGCTTGCGAATTTTCTATACTTACGATAGTTTGTCGAGAACTAAGGACGATTTTCTTGGGAAAAATTAGAAAAAATTCAAGAAGCTATCGCTAAGTTGAGGGTAATCATTGTCCTTTCCCATAATTCATTTGTGAAGTCAAATTTTTACTTCCAGGTTTGAAAATCATATTTTAAAGCAACATCTCATCAGATTTCATTTTTAGATTTGTGCATTTTCAGAGTTACATTTTTAGATTTTGTTGTGCAAGTTCAATATTCTGATTTTAGGAGTCTAATGGTTGGAAATCATAGTAAAATCAGAATTTAATAAGTTTTGGAATTATCATTTTAAAGTGTTTTTTGGGGTTATTAACTTTAGACTACCTTCTCTTTTGCAGGGGTGGTTGCATGCCAAATTTTTTTAGTGTAAAATATCAGAATTATTAGATGTTATTACCTGTCTATGAATAAAAATTATTGGAGTGTGAGTTTGATATTTTTTGAAGATCTAAATATTCAAGCTTGGTAAAGAAAAATCATGTCAAATAATATTAGTCCAAAACAAAATGAAGAGACACTTGATAGATTGTGGGTTAGATTGAAAACAAAGGGTGATGGGAAATGTTATTGTCCTTGCAATAATTGCTAGGGCTTAAAGACAAGACAAATTTTAATCACAAGAGCTAAGAAACATTGTAGGTAGCATGGTCATGTTGAAGGGGGGAATGATTATCGTCCATTGGTAGGTTGTTCATTATATGTGTTTATATTGATTGAATTTGTAAATGTTTATATCATTTTAACATTATATATATATATATAATCACTTGATCATGATCATGGTTTATTTGTGTCTATCATTATTATAAATGTGGGGTGCCCTAGGGCACATGATATGGGTTATCACAGCCCAGAGAATGTGGTTTTGCAAGTGGATGAACATGGAGCTGTGAATATTGAAAATAAAGTTAATGATCCTATGGAAGAAGATGATCATGCGCTAGAAAACATAGTTGAAGATGATGGTACAAATACATTGATCCATGACACATTTAGTGGCAGAGCTAATCATGATGATTGAGATGACTTTGATTATGTTCATAATTTACCTATACTTGAGAAGGCATACGAGCCCCTTTATGAAGGCTCCCAAACAACTCTTCTCTCTATTATATTGTTGTTGTTGAACTTGAAAGTTATGAATGGTTTATCAAACATAGAAATCTCACGGATGTTAAGGTATGTCATATATGTCATCTTTTTTCATCTATTTTAAAATTGTTGTTAGTTCATCACTAGTAAATAAAGTATGAAATATGTACCATTAATATTCTTTATATTAACAAATTATTTTTTGTTCTAGATTGATTGGTGAATTTTTGTTACCACCATCAAATATTTTACCTCGCTCATACTGAGATTTATCTAGCATTATGAAAGATATTGGAATGGAGTATCAAGTAATAGATGCATGTCCCAATGATCATATTATATATCATAAACAATATGAATTTGCAACAAAATGCCAAGAATGTCATATCAGTAGATATTGAATAGATCAACTAACAAAAAAGGTTCCTCGCAAGGTTCTTCATTATATTCCCATTATCCCATGTATGCAACGATTATTTAGGTGCGAAAGCTTAGCACAATTTATGGATTACCATGCATGAAATAGAAGTGGAGATGACATTCTTCGAATGCCTGCAGATGGCTCTGCATTTAGGGACATGGAGGAAAAATGGCCACACTTTAAAGAAGAACCTCATAATCTCAGGTTTTCATTGGCAGTGGACGGTGTCAATCCATTTGGAGAGTTGAGATCTATTCACTCGATGTGGCATGTTTTGTTATCAACAATAACATTCCTTCATAGATGTCAATAAAGAGGGAGCACATAATGTTGCCAATGATTGTTCCAGGTATTTTTTTACATCAATTTTCTTTAACGTAGTAGCATCTCATTTGTCTTATTTGTTGCATAATGACTTATATTTTTTTCATTCAATAGTCATGTACATTAATTTATATATATTGCAATAAAGTGGTTATAATAATTATGTAATGTTTATGTTCATTCAACTAGGTAAGTACCAAGTTAAAGATATGAATGTATATATCAAGCCTCTTATCGATGAGTTACTAAATTTATGGAATGGCGTCACTATGTATTATGTCTCTAGACCAATAGGACAAAGACAATTTCAATTCCATGCAATGCTTGTATGGACAATTCATGATGCCACATGGCTAACGTATTTTTATGGTATGTTATAACATTCGACTGCACTTTAACAATATTTAATTTTATGAAGTAGATATCATGCATGTTTTTAAAATAATCTATTCATTATATATAATTATAAAAATTGACATATTTAATCCAATTATATATGATCTTGCAGGTCTTCAAATAAAGGGAAAATTTGCATGTCCAATTTGTGGTCCAAAGATGAAATCTCATCATTGAACAAGTTTAGGAAAGAAAGTGTTTGATGAGTATAGGAACTTCCTCCACATAAATCATAAGAATCAAACTACTAAAAAACATATTTTCAATGGGAAAGAAGAGACTACATCAAAACCATGAAGAATGACACCTCACCTATGGAAGTTGGAATATAATAAAATTAATTGTCAAGGTTATACATTGGATCAAATTGTTTATCTATCATATATGATATGTTTTGAATTTATATTTTTATATTGTGTTGTGTTTACTCATGCTGTAATTGACAATAATTGTCATTGTTAATTTGTTTAACTTATATGCTTCATGAAGGTCATCAAGGCATTAATGGTCGGCTTCCATAGGGATTGAAAAGTTATCCCAGACAATTTAGTAGGTTGCCCTACTATGAGTAGCTACAAATTGTGAATTTGTTTGATACAATGCATATCAGAAAGAATATAACAAAAATGTTATATGGAAAATATTGGATGGAAGGCATGACAAAGAAACAATTGTCAAAATTCTTAGTGACATTCAAGAAGCCAATCATGCAATGAAAAATTTTATTCAATTAGATAGCAATGGAAACCAAATTAATATAAGTTCCTTTCCTTGGTTATTAATGGAGCAACAAAGCAATGCTATAAAAAAATTCATATAAAAAATTTGATTTTCCACAAGATTTTTTGTGAACATAAACAATATAATAACAAACAAAGGTGAATTTGGGTCAGGGATGAAAACATATGATTGGCATACCTTCATTAAGGTAATTATTTTGGTCTATTATATACACTTATACAATGCATGTACTTTTCAGTGTATTATGTTTACTACTTTTGAAAAAATAATGAAAAGATCATTTTATAATTGTTGTAGTACATTCTACCTCTATCTCTCCTAAACAACTTCAACAATAATGTCAAGCAAGTTATATATGATCTTGGAAAATACATGACATAAGTAGAGATATTTGTTCAATTCATTGTATAGATTTTATAATTGCCATTTGTTTTACTTGTTATGTAATATATTGTATATTTTTGCTAAATCTCGTTAATATATTTGTGTCTTGAATCACTTGTAGATGACTATCATCTAAAGAAATCCATAAAGAAGATATAAATTATTGGAAGAGAAAAATTCCCCGTCTAATGTGTGAAATGCAAAAGTGTCTACCTTCAACATTTTTCAATGCACAAGAACACTACCTCATACACCAAGTTGAGGAGATTGAATTGTGTGGACTTGTACACACAAGGTCAATGTGGATGGTTGAGAGGCACTTGAAATTTTTGAAAGCTTTGGTTAGATAAAGAGCACATCCTGAGAGTTCTATGGTGGAGGGATATATGGTATACCAGACCATGGTGTACATTAGTGAATATCTTCCTAAGTTTGTAGCAAAGATCCATGTAGATAGCATTTGGGATCCCAACTCCATTAAAAATTGAAGGGGAGTACTGATGGGGAAAGGTAGATTGAAGAAAGTGAGAGGTAATTATAAGATGGTCATGGAGATTAATTGGAATACATTTTACATATGGTTTTTATGTATATTGTACTTATTTAATTTTTAATCTTCAATATACATCAATTATAAATTAAGGTTGTATACTGTGGTATTTAACTAATTATACGTTGTTTGTGAATTTCAATTTTTTTGATATAGTTGGTCGAGAGTGGATGCACTATTTTGTAATGTCACAAACAATCTTGATTGGATGACGGTATGGATTGAACAATGTCAACAATTTGCACATTAACATGGGAAGGTGTGGCTTCATTGGTTAAAGAAGCTCATTGTAATGGAGATTCCAATGTTACACAAAGGGAAATTGATTTAACATATGGTTTAAGAGATAAACAAGTACGTATATATATATTAATCACCCATATTATTTAATTATTTTCACTTATATTGATGTATATATATGTTGAGATTGTTTTCTTTGCATACATTTGACCAAGAATAAATATGTTTATCAACTGATGATATTGCAATAATTTTTACATGTTTTGACATATTACAGGTGAAACACCACAAGGCTATGTGGTGCAATGGTCGTAAATTTTGAATCAAAAATTTTGATGACACAAAGAAAACTTGTGATTCTGGTATAACTGTAGTCTTTCAGGTGACTAATATTTCATCTAGAAGTGACATACATCCAAAAGTCTCAAAAAATTGATACTATCTAGGATTTTGTATGATATACTTGAGTGTGACTTTAAGTGCTTCAGATTAATTTTGTTCATTGTCCTATGGTACATACTATGATTGAATGAAAATGATCCCGAGAGAACTATTATTGAACATTATAATGGATTTACCATGGTTAATGCAAGGTTGATCGAGCGAGTTGGAAATGAGCCCTCTATTCTTCCAAGCCAATGTGAGAAGGTATTTTACTCAGAGGTTCCAGGTAAACCAGGTTGGTCATTTTTTGTTAGACATGATCCAAGAGGAAGGTCGGTAAAGTATAATGTGGTGGAAGAAGAAGATATTGAAGAAATAGAAGATGACATAGATGATGATCAGGATTGAAAAAGTTAGTTGATGATGTCCCTGATGAAGATGTCGAAGAGGAAGAACTAGATCATGATGATGTAGGAGTTAATGTTCATGAAGATGATATCCATGTGGATGATGACATTATCAAAACTGATATCGATGATGATGATGATATGACAAATCCTTACAATGTTGAATCTGGATTGGATGATACATACAAAGAGTTGGATGAAAAAGAAGATCAATGACATTGAAATGTGTGAGTTATGAATGCAATTATATTATCTATTTGATATTAATTTCTTGATAGAATTATATTTGAATTATGTGGTTACATAATTAATTCATGATATTTTTTAATTTTTATGCCATTATATAATTAGTTTAATGATGTATTTTTTAATGTTTGAAAGGTCAAAAAATTAAAACATTTCAATAGTGATGTTAACAACCTTGAAATTAGTGTGGTTTATGTTTCATGTGTTCATAAAAGATTAAAAAGTCAGTTGTAGAGGTATTTTTTAGTGGTTGAAGTGTAAAGGCCTTTAAAAGGCATAAAGTGATCATTGTAATGGTTGTTGATGGTTGAGGATTTAAAATACAAGCTCCTGACATTTGAAAATCTGTGTTTTTCTTCAAAATTTATGTATTTTTCCTCTTATGTAGCATTGTACGGTCACATGCAGCCATATTTTGATGTGAAATCAATTCCATGTCATGAAGATATGTGTTAGCTTTGATTTGAATCTGATTTGAGGGCTTAAGGCATTGATTTTTGTTAGAAAGCTTCATTTCTTTGCATACAGCCTAGTTACCCTATTTTTGAAGGTTTTGTAGTCCAAACATGATATAAAGGGGCTCTTACACTTTTTGTGATTACTATAGATTGTGTAAGAGGCCCCATGGATACTATTGTAATTGTAGGATTCATGAATAGGGCCTAGGATGAGAAATAAAGAAGGTATAGATGTTGTCCTCAAGAGTTTTGTGAAGAAAAGCATGTGAAATGAGAGGTTCAAGCCTAGGTTTCAACAAAATATGTATGGAAGATCTAATTTTATGAATTTTATCCATGTGCAGACCTAATGGGTTGTTTTTGAACATTGAATATAAATGATACACACACACACATATATGTATGTTTGTATGTATGTATGTATACGTATTTTTAAATGTAAATGTAAATGCAATTACTGGATGCTCTCCTAGAACAATAAATGCAACATATCATTAAAGAAATCTATATCTATGTATATAAATGTGTATTTCTAAATGCAAGTGTAAATAAAAAGAGCATATGGTTTTGTAGTGTTATAGATACAACATATCCATAAATTAATGTAATTGAAATTTTAAAGTCTTCAACACATATAATATGAAATAGATTAAACTATTAAACTATATGAGAAATAAATGAAAATAGTAAATGCATATGTATGTGTATTTGTAAATGTAAGTGTAAAATAAATAAGAATAATGAAAATTATAAAAGAATACAAGGGGAGACCAGTGCCTTATTGGGTATATGGAGTCTAATGAATATCTACAAATGTGGATTTCAATAATGGCAATAATTCAAACTGTCAAGCACAAAAAATGTTTACAACTTGTGTAAACGTGCAAGTGAATAATTGACAAACTCTTCTTGAGATAGAATGACAATTCTAGTTATGTGATTCTTCTTATTAATCCAACTAACACTTCCCAAATGTTGTGATTGATTAAAATATTTTAATCCCTACTTGAGAGAACCGAATAACCAAATCACACATATATAGCAAATGTACAATGATAAACTGAGTATAAACTTGTTATAACAATTTAAACAATAGAGAAGCATCAGAATGGAGACAATCAAATAATTGCATAAATTTAACAAAAAAAATGATACCAAAATCTTAATTCGCAACTTAGATATCTTCATTTACTCCATCAAAATACATGCATCTGAGTCTCTGTATATGAAAGAATTTTGCTAAAAAGTTATCTATTGAATATCTCCTATGCTTATATCTGTTGCATTACTATGGAATAGATATAAATACATGAAAAATTGGAAGGGACACATCCCTTCACAAATGTTTTATTTTACTTAACTAATTAAAACAAGAGATTAGGCTCTATTTAGCCATAGATGAACATTTGATAAATGATCTAGATAATCCTGCCCTTCATGAGTATCAGCATCTCCTAATGCATTCTTGGCCGATATTTCCACCTTTATCATCCTTTTTTTGTGCTCGCAGCTTTCGTCCAATGTCAAATCCTTCCTTGTAGCATTTTCCAAAATTTCCTGCAGCTTCAATTCACATTCTTTGATCCACTTGGCTTTCTCTTTCAACTTTTCTCCATCTTCAAATAGTGTAGGTAGTCCCATATTTGTAACATCAGCTAGCCCCTTTGCATCTTCTCGTAATTCCTCATAATAGTGCTTGTGTTTCTTTATAATTTGGTCACCCATACCAATGGCCACACTGTCAGGAACATCTCTTTCATTTAATTCTTGGAAATTTTCTTGAATCCTTCCATCAATTTTCTTGTGTTCCTACCCTGTATCATGGTTCTTTGAAGATGCTCCCCATAGCTTATTCAACCAAAACGTTAATTTGTCCTGCCTTTTTTTGATTATTGCAATGAGTGTATCAGATTTACCTTGTGAATATGCAGTTGACTCCTCCCAGTGATCTTTTACCTATGAGCTTTCACCATGTGTTATTAATTTAGGAGGTCCCATTGTGACTCCTAGCATGTCCTTCAAACAATCATTTTCTCTCATGATCCTTTCATTATTCATTTTGTACATTTCCTTTTGTTTTATCAACATTTGTATTTGGGCTTTATTCAGTTTTGCCACATTAATCCCAATGTCTGTAGTTGCCACAGGATCTACCTCTCCAACCTTCAGAGTCATGACATGTCCAAATGCTTTCTCAGTATCAATCACCACTGAATTTCTATGAGGTGGATACAAGGCCCATATCATGAGTGATCCTTCATTTGGGTTATATTTGGATCCAACATATATTTCTGTCACCCCCTATGGACTAAGCTTGTGTCTGGCACTATTATCCTTTAAGAAGATATCAAACAACAATGTAGAATTCAAATCTAGCCCTGGAAAGATCATAACTCTAGCATCCTCTAACATTTTCCTTCCTTTGTCGGGGGGTCATATTAGCCATTTTTCTATCCATAGTTAATTTCAAATTATTTAGTAGCTGCTCCTCATTGCTTGGTGTAATATTATCAAATGTCTCCCTTATCTCCTCGCCCTTTTGCTTATACAAGAAAGATTTGAATTTTGAAGAATACACAAATTCATTGTCTGCTACAAATGACCTATATGCCATCTGTCTGGTGTCTGTATCTTGGCTTTCTTCAACACTTAGTTCTCTAGGAGGGCAGTTGTAATCTTGAGTTTTTAATTTGGAAATCCTGGGTAGGTCTCGTGGCATATCTTCTCTAGTTTCCTCATCTCCAGAAAAAGGGAACCTTGTATTTGGCAACCCTTGGTTGTATTCCTCCACCACTCTCTCTACTTTCTCTGCCTACAAATTTCTAATCATGTCATCAAACTAATAAGGCACATGATCATATCGTCCAAAGTTTATCCTTTGTTTGGCATAATTGATATATCCCTCTGGATCAAAACCTTCTCTTGGTGGACCCTTATTCATATTATACTACATTAATTTGTCAAGGATAAAATCATATCCTTCCTTTGCAAGCACAGTAAAATCACCAAAGCACAGAGTACTAGGAATAAATGCATGTTTTTCGAATGAACCAAAATTCATGAAACTAGAAAAATCCGTTTGTCTTACAAATTCCTAATATGCAATCCTATCCAGGACTGTTTTAGGAAAAATAAATGGAGAATCCTCAAAACCAACCACCCTTACCATAGTAGCATCTTCCAAGCAATACCAGTCTCCCCAATTGTGATCAATTGGTCCATTAAAGTCCTTAGGTCTGAGGAAGCATTTTATTTCATTAGTCAATGAGTGCACACAAGGATGACTGTAGAATTCATATACTGGCTTTACAAAATATTCTTCAAAATATAGGAAACTGGAATTATCAAACCTACTGTCCCAAATGGCAGTCCACAATTGAATGGGTAACAATTTTCCCTCTTTATCAAACTGTGAAACCTTCAACTTTTCTGGCCAAATCCCTAACTCTTGTCTGAAGTACAATACTAGATGCATTAAAAGAGAATAATGCCTAGGGTGCAGAACAGGGGATTTATTCTTGATTGCCACCAATGCTAAGTCGAGTCCCTTGGAGACAAATGAAGCATAGTTGAATAACCTAGAATTATGACATTGAATGTCAACTGCAATTACCATGGGAACAATGGACATATACTCAGGAACTTCCATACCCAACACTTGTCCTACCAAGAAATAGGTATATCTCATATAGGGCTCAAAAAAGTCCACATGGAATGGAGGCCCATCACCATCATCAAGTGGGACAGCTTTGCCATCTTGTTCAATTTTATGTAAGGGAAACCTCCAACCCTTGTAAGTGGTTTCCATTCTCCAAAACTCCTTTTCCAACTCTTCATTCTCAATTTTCTCATTACACCACCCTTCCAACTTAAAAACCTCACTTATTGAACCCTCTGATATGTATATGAATGGTTTCCCAGATGGTCCGCATATGCCCTTAAGTTTTGAGTCATAGTGGGTGGCCAACAATTTTACCAGCTCTATATTGATAAACACATTAGGGCAAACCGTTTTTCCCAAATTTAGATGCCACAGATTACAAACTGGCTCAAAACGATCGCTTCATTGAAAGTGGAATCTAAACAATTCATAGCCTCTTATTGGGGTCCAAATATATCCTATGTGCTTACACTTTTCATCCAATTTATCCACTTTCTCCCTTAGTTGCGCAGAGTGCCTACCTCTAGACCCAGAGCTAGGAAATTGGTCAATTAAATCTTGATTCAGCTTTCGTTTAGCACCCTTCGACTCAATTCTAGACTCAAATTTTTTCTTCTTATTCTTAGGGTGACTGCTCTCACTTTGTTTTCTACCTTTCAACTTCCTCAAGCTGGTGGCTTCCATATTACTCGCTTAAAATTGTAGAAATGAAAAAGTTAAAATGCAGAGGACTTACTAGTTTTGATTAAGGTCTTTCAACTGAAACAATTCTTTGGCCCTTTGTTTGTCTCCTTGTTTCCTTTGCTACTAATTCACAATAATGTTCAATTTGCAATGATTTCCTTTCAATTTATGAAATTACCTGTACTTCGTGGTGCCATTAATGTTTTAACTCCAGGCATGAATGTAACAGATTTTTGAATTCCTTACTGTCACATCAACTGAACTGGTCGGCAAGGCACCTTCAAACTTTGGGTGATCTATACATTAGGCCCCAACCAATGTTCAATGAATACTCTGTTGATTGGGGTAACACTCAACACATCTGACTGATGTTAACATTTGTCCTGTATACATTGCCAAGAGTCACCCCAACAATCATTTTGGTTCATTTGTTTCTTCATTGGCCTAAATTTTAGTATTGCTAACAAATTCAGTGGTTCCTCTGATGTTATAAGTCTCGCTGATAACTTTTCTTTTAGTCTTGAATATGTCGCCAGAAATCCTGCCGATGTCCTCCTATCAGTGTCACTTAGCGGGTTAGGTGAACATTCAATATTTACACTGATGGCACATGTCTTGCTGATATATTCCTAGTGCTCCTGTCGGTGAAAGAAATGATGGTCTCACTAATGAAACTTCATCGGTGAGACTTAAACGTTCGGGCCAACATATATTTTTTATGCCAAGATGACTTGTCTTGCTGATAGATTCCCTTCATTGATGAGACCATAAGCCAATCTCCTCGATATGTCTTCTTTAGTAATCCTAGCTTTGAACACGAGCATAGGTGATCTTCGAATTTACCCACTGTCACATCAAATATTCTATCAGAAAGAAAATTCAAATTTTGGGTGATCATTTTATTCAGGCTTGACTAACGTTCATTAAAAATTCTTTTGGTCAGGGAGGCATTATGTCGATATCACATAATCTATCCATTTGATTCATATAAATGTCGCCAAGAGTCACCCAGATGACTATCTTGATCTGTTTGTGTCTTCATCGGCAAGACATGGTGTATCGCTAAGACATTCAGTAATTTACCCGATGTTATAAGTCTCCCTGATGATTATTCCTTCGATCTCATGTCACCAAGACTCCTTCCAATACAACTCCTTGTGCTTTGATCAATGAGACAAGAGAGGTTTCTTGCCAATGGAACTTCATCGGTGAGACCTATATGCTTGGTATGACCTTTTCATTTCACCCCAATGGAACTTATCTTGCTGACGAATCTATTTATCGGTGAGACTATGGACTGTGTCATCCCAATGTGTATCTTCTTATGTAATCCGATCAGTCTGACATTTCTATTCTTTCACCGATATGTTGAAAATGAGAATATAATGATTTACGAATTGGAGAGACCTAAACAAATTCTTGCCAATATGGGTTATTTGAATACTAGATTTTGGAGGTTTTTCATGATATAAAATGGTCAAAAATGATGAGATCATATGTGATTATGATGGATTATACTCAAGATAAGGTTTTCTTTAGGGAATCAACGAGTGCAAAATCACTGTAAAATTTTCAAAATCACTTGTACTTGCCCTTGAAGTATGTTTAATAACTCCAAAATGGGTGTATAAAACCATCAAGGGTTTCTTTGGTGTTTTGGGAAAGTTTTGAGTTATTGGGAAAAAACTAGGTTTGCATTGTTATAAGGATTCAAGGAGTCAAAATGTGAAATCTAACTTTTGTTCTTTGTCAGACTTTGAGAGTTGTTTGGATTTTTTAAATTGGTCATTCTAAACTTATTGGAAGCCTCTTAAAGGCAGGTTGATAGGTTGGTTGAGTTGAACCTACTAGGTCTAAATTAGGTAGTTGTTATTGCTAAGGTGGATCACTCCTTTTTGTGAAGGCCATACACTTATGATTGGGTCAAGTGTTCTTTTCTTTAGAAAATTCCTATTGCCTTTTTGATAGGTTATGATTTGATTAGATGGGTTATGAAGAACTTATTTCAAACAAATATCTTTATGAAAGAAGTATATTAGCATGAAATTAAATATGATTTGTATTCCAATGTAAAAACTACAAAGAATGGAAACAATTCTTTCAACACATAAACTATTATGTATTAGTCAATTAAAATGAAAAAGCTTACTCTATATTAGTTAGGATACACAACTAAGAAAATGATCTAAAGTGACTTATTTATCCTAGAGGAACTAAGTATATAGTATACAAAGAAAACCAACAAACCCACAACTACCCCTATTTTGAAGGATTTTAGTTTTCTCCCCTTCTTGATCTCACTAATATTGTCTAATTATTTTAAAGAGATGAAGGGTCATAACACAACTTTATTCAACCCAGTAAATAGCTTGGTTAATGAAACTTGACAAAAGCAACAAAAAATTGCTACATTTGGAATTTCATGTTGAATGAAGAGTGGTGACAATAATATACTTATAGTTTAATAAAACACTATTTTTATAAGAATGTTTGACATTAGAAAGATAAGTGTTACTTATAGTTTAATAAAACACTATTATAGTTTTACCAACATATACTATTGTATTCTTGCATGGATTCTTAGTTAATATATGGGGAGATAGAGATAGATGGGGAGAGAAAGAGAGAGATATAGAGATATATGGGAAGAGAAAGAGAGATGGAGATATATGGGAAGAGAAAGGAAAAGAGGTGGAGATAGAGAGTTGATGGATAGGGGGGATAGGGAGGGAGAGATGGTGAGAGATAGAGAGGGGGAGATAGAAAGGGGGAGGGAGAGAAAGAGATATAGATAGGTAGAGGGGGGGAGAGGGAGAAGAGGGGGAGAGAGGGAAAGATAGGTTGAAGAGGAAAAGAGAGAAGAGAGGGAGATAGATAGGTAGAAAAGGAGAGAAAGAAGAGGGGAGAGGAGAGCGATATGTAGAAAGGGAGAGAGAGAAGAAGATAGAGGAGAGAGGGAGAGATAGCTCAATATATATAGAGGGAGAGGGAGAGACATAGAAAGGGGTTGATATAGAGAGATAGAGGGGGATGGTGAAAGAGATAGAGAGATTATGATAAAGGTAGAGAAAGATATGGATAGAAAGAGATAGAGAGAGGATTGAGAGGGAGATAAAAACATAAATAGAGATAGAGATATAGAGTAGGAGATTTGGAGAGAGAGATGGAGTGAATGAGAGAGAAAGGGGGAGACATAGATAGAGGGGGTTAGAGGGAGTGACATAGATAGTGGGAGATATAGAGAGATAGAGAGCGATAGGGAGAGATATATCAATCACCCTCCCTATATCTCTATCTATTCATCCTTATCTCTTTATCTCTCTACCTCTCTCTATCTCCTTGTCTCCCTTTCTATTTGTATGTTTTCATTATATCTCCTCTCTATATTTTCTTCCTATATTTATCTTTGTCTCCTTAAGTGTGCAATGGGTACATTGAAGAGGTCTTAAAGGAGAATTATCATATCTTTAATCAAATGGCATGCTACCTTGAGCATAACTCCTCAAGGACACATGCCATCCTTGGATTGTTGACATGAAACAACCAATCAAAATTTATTTCTCTCATTTTAATATTATAATAATATATATGACTATTATATTAAATATCTATTATATTAATTATATTTTGTATTATATAAAAATATACTTATTATTAATTATTAATTATAATAATTTTATATATATTTAATAATTTTGTTAAAGAATATAATGTATAATTATAATAAGTTGAATAATTATATTATGTATTATGTAAAATATAGCTAATATATACTTAACTATATTGTAGAATATTAAAACCTAGCTAAATGTGCCATAATTTTCAATTTAATTAACATACTCTAAAACCTAAGAAACTAGGTTGTAGCTCATCAAATTGGAGAAGTGAAAGGTCAATACTAGCACCGAGGAAGAGTTTGGAGTAGTGAAAACAAGGTCAATGCTGTCGAGGAAGAGTTTGGAGTTAAAAAAAAGGTCAATACCAACGCCGATAGAGAGTTTGGAGGAGTGAAAACAAGGTCAATATCAGCGCCGAGGAAGAGTTTGGAGGAGTGAAAACAAGGTCAATACCAGTTCCAAGGATGAGGTTGAGGGCACTTAGGGAAAATTGATGACCAAGGGACAATGAGTACTATAAGTTTGGCACCCCCATTCTCTTTAACCTACAATTTTCATGCCTAGTTTCCAAAGATCTTCTCATACATTGGCACCCCCATTCTCATAAAATGGTATAAGATAAGACAAAAAAAATAAAATAGCTTAGTCTTTCACATTTTTATCGACCAGCCTCAAGTCTTGGCAAAACTCCCATAATCTACCCACATCTTGGTTGAGGTCTTGGATTTCATCACACGTAGCCTTCATCGCATGAGTCTTAAGCAATTGTAGACTTAGCCCAAGGATATGCTAGGCTAAGCTAGATCTAATGAATGGAAATAGAGTCATACAATTCTTCTTTAATACCTCCACCACAAACATATGCAAGGAAAGGTCTCCTCCCTTCTTGGTAGTGATAACCTCCACACACAACCCTTAAAAATTATGATAGAGGAATATAATCTTTGAAGAACTCAAAGTTGATTCTCTCCTACCTGATGCAATTAGTCATTTTATCCTTACAAACATTTCTAGTGATTACTAGAGGCACATAGACCAATTCTTCATAATAGAAGAATTTGATCATACTTTTCCAATGATGGTATTATGAGAAAACCTTAGGTTAAATGAATAATTCCTAGCTAAGTTCTTTAAATCATGTCCAACCATATAAGAGAAGACTACTGCTATGTGTACTTGGATACCATGGAGAAAGGCTCTTTGGGCTCTTTCATCAATCAAGGTATTGTTAAATTTTAACACCTAAAAGTGAGAATGAAGAATCTTTCCTAGGATGGTGGCCATCCCATTATAGCTCCTAGATTTGTTAGAGATATTTTTGTTTCAAGTAGAGATATTTTAAGTTATCAAATCCTACCATCAAACATAATCAAAATGTTGTTGTTTCAAATGACTATGAGCACTAACTTTCACTATTTGAAGATGTTGAAACCTTGTCATAGAGAACTAGAACATTGATGCAACCACTCATCCTACCTTAAAACATACCAAAAGTCTCCTAGCAATTAGACATAGGAAGATTTAAGATGACTTAAAAAAATTTTATTGCCAAAGCATAAACTTATGATGACTTAACCAGGCCTAGTACACACTCCCTCCCCATTAAACACTTAGACATATGGAAATTAAATATAAATTTTCTGCTATTTTTAGTCATGTAGGTGTCTAATAAACCACTTGGTGGTGTTTCCATTTAAGTTTATTTACTTGAATGAAGAGCAAAATTCCTTTCATTACAATTAGAGAATACATTTGAGGCCTTGGTTGTGTAACTGGTGGACCATAGTCACATTTAACACTTGTTACAAAGTTTGGGAGTTAAAACGTTGAGTAGATTTGATTTGTGATGGACACATTTGGATTGTAGTAACAATAAATTACAATCTATCAAGACTTGATTACCTTATAACCTGTGAAATTCTAGTGATGAAATGATAGATTAATCATAATGTAACCTTGGGATCACATCACCATGAAAGAACTTCATCCAACATCCTTATGAGTGCAGGTGCCACCAAATAGGTCTTTGTCATATCTATCTTCCTCGAGCGAGGGAAATTTAGGAAGAGAAGAGGAAAGTGAGACATGTAGTAGGTCTAAAAGAGGGAGATCAACTAGAAGTCAAAAGATTAGAAGAAAATTCCGTAAATGCATGGAATTTCTTCTTGCTGAAGGGGAGTCATGTTCTTATGATGATGAGAGCATAGGGGACATTGAGGTGCCCTTGAGGTATAAACATCTATGAAAACAATGGGTACCCAAGGAACTTCTTCCAATAAACACTAATTTTTGTTTCAACGAGAGGATATATCGCATAGCACCATCATCATTACATGGTTTGGGCCTATTTTGCATGGACGGCATAAATGTCTATTATGACAAAGTTACTAAATTGATGGAGTATGTCGAACCCTATTACAGTTACAAATATTGGATGCAACTGGTTCGATATATACGAAGTATGCATCTAGGTATACACTATCAGCAAATTATATACAGCTAAAAGATAAGGATCAAAATAAAGGAGTGTCTATGTACATTGATGGAAGGCCAAAAGCATCAGGGAATATTGAAAGGTTTATAAACAGTACACGACCTGGGTCAACAAATAAGCAACCCAATTTCATATTCAAGGCACACGAGGGAAACCGTGTATTCGTATGTGATAAAATCAATAACTATAGGGGAAGAGTTGCTAATCAATTACAATTTGAATCACTTCATTACAAACACAGTTACTATGGGGGTGGTACATACTATGTACCATTTTACCCAACCTCCAATTAATGACTCCAATATACCATTTTATTCTTATAATTTTTTTCGTAAGTCTATTGGTTTCATTTTGGTAATGTTTTTTTATATTTAATTTTTTGTCACAACGGGACATTGATCGTATGGGGAAGTCTTCGGCCTAGAGCATAGATCGCAATGTATCTTCAGGTGCTTCTACCTGATAGGTTTATCTCATTGTAATTGTACAAATTAGATACGAGCAATTTTTTTTATTATTATGTTTTTTTATAAGTTTATTGGGTTAATTTTGATAATGTTTTTAATATTCTTGTTGTAGTCAACTGATTGGGGAAAGGCACTAGCAGTAGATGAGAGCATCCATAGGGAGGTGCAGTCAATATTATGTGATGATGACATCACTTATTCAACAAACCCTCTCGATATGATAAGGAAGACCCAAAAAAATGCAATGAAGAAATCCATAAGTTGTTATTCATAGTGCCTCAAACAGATGAGATAAGAGAGAGGGTTAAAATATTGACTGAGAGAGCACAAAACTTGCAAGTAAGTTGTCATGAGGTCTTTAATTATAACATAGGTTCATTCATGGTTTTATATTTTGTACTCTTTTATGTCATGAACTAAAATGTGTTGTTTTTATAGGATTTTTTGCATCCTCATGATGCTCCTAGCCATGATTTAGGGTACTGTAAGTGTTTCCCAAGGAGTAAGGGTTGGTACAAGTGTCCATCCTGATCTTTCTGCATATACATCACATCATCTGACCCCATCATCCATGCCTATATTATCGTCTAAAATGTCGGCAACACATACCATGTAGGCATCCATTATTGCACCCTCTGGCAGCGAACACATGCTAGAACATGCATCGGGACATGTACCTGGGGATGCAAAGGCCACTAGTACTGGTGATGTTTTAGTAGCATTTCCTGGATCTTCTAATATTACTAATACAGGAACATTTCCGGTCACATTTGTGGTGACCGAGGATTTGATTCCCATAAAGATAGAGAAGGTCCCAGGTACTTTAATTTTTTTTAATTATTATTATATATAATCCAATTGAAATTTACTTATTGATCACTCTTTTTAGATTATTGATCCTATGATCATTTTGCAGGAAATGATGTTTTTTATAAACATCTAAGTGATATTACATTGGATCTCTTCAGGCCCACCATATGTACATGGTGGAATGCCCAAAATCAAGATTTAAAATATGAGCTCATTAACCATTTAGTTATGTTGTTCGATGATAAAACATTCAACCAAACCAAGGTCCTTAAGAAAGATAGTACCTATCTAAAGTATGTGAGGGACCAATATAGGTCATATTTAGAGAAGAACAAAAAGTACGAGCCTCCCCCGATGATTTTGGAGAGGGAGTGAAAGGACCTAGTGTTAGATGGAAAGGAGAAGGTTGAAAAGAAAAAAGGAAAGACACGACCAGGCCAAGGAAGGTATGTGATACTATCAACAATGTTCTTATATACTAATTACTCTTTCTTTTTACATAATCTTACATATTTCAAACTTTTCATAGGCTGCCTAACACATCGAAGGCAAGAAAGGCAAGACTAGAAAAACACAAGCAACACAAACTTGGCTTTGGTGGTTATATGAAATTAGCCGCACGAATTGTAAGTATCAATAAATGAAATATTGCATCCAAATAATAAATTGCAAACAATTTTGGTTTTATCACACCATAGAAGCAAAATTCATGATCTTATGCAAAAATGCAAGGCTTTGAATTCAACAGAGTTCCCACAAAAGAGGACCTGGAGATTTCCTTCCAGCAAGGCTATGGAGTCGTGGTTGAACGCCTAAGAGTCTTGACTAGGAAAACACAATCTTCCACTACATCTGACACGTAGGTAAATAAACTCAATAAAGTTTATTTAAAATTGAATACTTGTGCAATCTATTCAATATTATTTTCCACCATAAAGTAATTACATGCCTATTTGTTTTAAACATGCAAGCAATGATAATGCTATACATGACATTGGAATGCAGCCTGGTGAGGGTGGAGCACAACCTACAAATGAAGGTCATGGTGTGCATCCTGGTACTAGATGTATTCATGTGCTATACAAAATGCATTATGGATTAATACAATTAAACATCTTTAATTGCAATTGGTGTATTAATTAATGTAACCTTTCGTGTTTCAAATTTAGAGCATGTAGAGCGTGATCAACATGTTGAGCATGACCAGGCTAGAGAAGATCAGGAACATGATGTGGCCCCATCAAGTAAAGAGGACCACTCTAATGTTCTTTTAAACATATTTAATTGCAATTGGTGTATTAATTCATGTAACCTTTCGTGTTTCAACTTTAGAGCATGTAGAGCGCGATCAACATGTTGAGCATGATCAGACTAGAGAAGATTAGGAACATGATGTGGCCCCATCAAGTAAAGAGGACCACTCTAATGTTCTTTTAAACATATTTAATTTCAATTGGTGTATTAATTAATGTAACCTTTCCTGTTTCAACTGTAGATCGGGATTTAGAGGGTGTTCAACATGTTGAGCATGAGTCTATAAGAGAAGTTCAGGAACATGGTGTGGACCCATTAGGTAAAGAGAACCACTCTAGTGTTCTTTTAATTAATGAAATACTTGTAACAATAATAATAAAACATATCAATTTAACATTTCTTTGTTATTGCAACAAACCCCCCCTTGCAGCGGCATCCATGTCATGAGCACACGACTAGGAATACATTAAGATCTCGAGCAGAGGGAAGAACAAATAAAGGGGGGATAGATGATTTAGAAAATGATACTCCACTTCAAAAAAAAATTAGCTTTAAAAAAGAAACAAAAAAAAAGTGATTGTAATCATATCATGACAACCATATTTTTGATAATATGTAAAAACTGAAAGAATGAATGTTATATGTTAATGAATGAATGCTATATTTTAATGAATGAATGTTATATGTTACTAATTAATGAATGAATGAATGTTATATGTTATTAATGGATGAATGAATGATTAATGTTATATGATCGGGTATGGGGAATTAAGAGTGATATGGCGGGGGGGGCGGGGGAGAGGGGCCAAATGAGCTTCCACCATCACGTGGTTGGCCTTGTTAAGTAGAGAATATTAAACTATTCTAGAAACAAAGAGAAGCTCAATAAGGTAATGCACTTTTCAATATAAGAAATGCATCGTTTGAAGCATCAAACCAGTATGCAAAGATGAAAGAAAGAAATAACTTTTCACTATGTGGCAGAAAAATGATTCTTTATACCCTAAATCCATGCTCTGCATCATAATTTAAAGTTGTTTCCATTCCAATGTTCTGAGTTTAGTTTGTTTGTATGGATTTGTATGAATACCATATTGTGTTGTGTGTGGATTTGGTTTCAAAGCTCTGTTTCTTCTGTTTTTAGTGGTGACATAACTCTAAAATTTGACTTTTGTGCATAAAGGTTAGTGGAAAAATTGACAGCTCTAAAGGGTTTAGAGGCTCGATTGAGATAGATACACGGATATTTGGATCTTGTTGTTGATGGGAGGCTTCCACTTAACCATGAAATTTTGTACCATCTGCAAGTATGCAAAAATTTCTCTACTTACATTCATTCTTGATCATAAATGTTCTAAATGATATTAATGCTTCAAACTTAAGATTCATTTCATTGTTATAATGATAAAATGTTATACTTTGCTATACATTCAAGCATTCTCTTGCCCCCTATCCTTTGCTCTCTCCCCCCTCCTTTTAATAATTTTCTTTGTCATAAAAGATTCACATTTCTGTCTCATTTACACAAATTTATCTGAAGCTCTAGGAGTGAATAAAGATATGTAAAAGATGATGGATTATGTCTAAACAACAACTTTCCATCTTATAGCTAATTAAATCCTTAATATTTGAATAGTTTAGAGCTCAAATAATGCTTGTATATGCATGTGTAGCAATAAGGGAGCCTATGTGAAGATTGACATTTAAAACATCACTTTGGTATTTTTCCTTAGGCAGTGAAATGATATTTTGAGTAAAACAAACCTACACACACATTGATATTTTTTGGCATTGCATTGAGGAAATTGGTTTCTCTTATACCTACCCTTAGCAAGACATGGAGGTATATAATATTGGTTTATGGGTTTTTTTTGTAAGTAGTTAATTTCACAGAGGAAGACTAAAATCTTCTTAATGTCCTGTCAAGTGTGAAAGCATATGAATCACTTGCTGAAGGCACCATTTTGTATTCATCAAAAAACTGGTTTGTTCTTCTTTTTTTATGTTTCTTGCTTGTGTTTTTCTAGGCTCTAGAGATGTAGCTCAGCTCTTTCCTTTGAAATTTTCATCTATTTTGATGATTATAGTAGTTTGTCCTCATAATTTATTATGTAGATCTATTTGTAACCTTATTTTCTACCAATCAATTGCAAACCAGTCACATATTAAGGACCATTTCACTAACTTGTAGTCATCCATTACTTCATATGTTGCAGGTTGTGTCTGTGTGCCAATAAATCCTGATGATTACGAGAACTTTAATCCTACAAGCATACCCACTCTTTCTCAAGTAAAAGTTTTACCTTATTTTATTGTACTTTAAATGGTTAATTGAAGGTGCTTCTTTAGATCTGAGATAGTTAAACCCTGGATTAAAATATGGTATTAAATGGGAAGTATAATGATAAAACTGAGGTCCATTAAACACAAATTATGAACATAATTTACTGGACTATATGAATAGTGTTACAATTATAATTATTTCTCCTTTACCTACCTCTCCATTAATGAAAAAGATAGCAGATATTGGAAGTTCATTACATGTCCCATGTATGTGTTAGTATTTTAATTTTATTTAAGTTGTTCAAGAGCTTGATTAGGTCAAGAATATGTTCTACAAGCTCTGTTCTCTTGACATTGCTCAACATTTTCCCTACACATTTTCTCTTCAATCCAAACATTTCTTAACTCCTTCCCTTGTTAGCCCTTGATTGTTCTTAAGTGTAATGCTTTTTCTATGCATCTTGTAGTCTATATGTATGATCAGTCATCTCTTATGAAGCATGGATAACCTTTCATGGAATTAATGTTGTGATTAGACAATTGCCATTGTGAGAATAATCATTTAGTTTGTATGGAAGTGAGTCTTTTTCATATTATTTCACTTGGTATTGTAAACTTGTCTTTGTAGGATTCTCTAGGGGGGAACAACAGAACTGTGATGATAGGTAGAGTTTTACAACACCATAAATCATTTGGCATTATCAATATATTGCTTATATAATACTCTATGCAAGTAAAATAGAATGTGCAATGACAATTAGTCTCGATTTCAAATCTGAATATAAATACATTACACAAGAAGATGGTATCTATTCTATGATTTAAAGAACCCCAAAATAAGAAAATTAATAGTTTCCATTTGTTTACTTGCTCTTAGAAACTTGTTTAATCAATGAAACCCTCAAAATGTCTTGTTGATAACCAACAGTGTTCAAAACTCCTAAAGAGGTTAGATCGGTGTGACAATGGATCTTTCTTGCCAATGGAAGTCATTGGCAAGACATGGACTATCAGAGTGAGTTTTCTATCCTGTGCTGATGATTGATCTCTCACCGATGGGTTGGATTCGGTGGTCATCGCCAAGAGTCTCTGCGATGACATGGTGTAGGTCTATTTAAAACTCCTGAAGAGGTCAGATCAGTGTGACATTGGATTTTTCTTGCCAATGGAAGTCATCTGCAAGACATAGACTATTAGAGTGAGTTTTATATCCTGTGTCGATGATTAATCTCTCATCGATGGGTTGGCTTCAGTGGTCATCACCAAGAGTCTCCACGATGACATGGTGTAGGACTATTTAAAAATCCTGAAGAGGTCAGATCGGTGTGACATTGGATCTGTCTTGCCGACATAAGTCATCGGCAAGACATGGACTATCGAAGTGAGTTTTCTATCCTGTTCCAATGATTGATCTCTCACTGATGGGTTGGCTTCGGTGGTCATTGCCAAGAGTCTCCACAATGACATGGTGTAGGTCTATTTGAAAATCTTGAAGAGGTCAGATCAGTGTGACATTGGATATGTCTTGCTGACGGAAGTCATCGGCAAGACATGGACTATCGAAGTGAGTTTTCTATCCTATGCCAATGATTGATCTATCACCGATGGGTTGTCTTCGGTGGTCATCTCCAAGAATCTCCACAATGGTACATTTCAACAAATGTTTTTTTTTTTAAATTGCATTGTTTCGTCACAATTTCGACAAAGGAAACCGATGAATCACCGAAAAGGTCTGATGAAGTTGCTATAGTTGCAATGAAGGATTCTGTAACTACTTGCCCATTTTGTCAAAATGGCGACGAACTTCTGGTGTTGTTTCGACACTTTGGAAGAGGCGTTGCAATTGCATTTTGATTATAATTCATCAGTGGATACACAAAATTTTCATTGATATTCCAATGAACAACAGAGCCATTTTATGATGCCAATGACCGATGAATCTAGGCTGTTATTTCAATGTTTAATTCTTTGTCAGAAATTCGATGAAAAATTGGTGATGAAAATTATTTCGTTAGTTCGTCGATTTTTTGACAAATATTTTTCAAAAGACCAACGAACATTTGTTGGAAAATGGAGTCAAATTTAGTAGTGAAATAATGACTGCAACAAATATAAAGCATGTTATAGTGGTTAAATAACATACTTGAATTGATTTGTATAAAATGTATTTTTCAGAAAACTGTATTCAGATGGAGAGTAGCATCAATAATGAAAGTATAATAATTTTGAGTACAGAAAATGTATTAACAATATTTTGTGTGAGAAGGAAAAAATTGGAGGGAAAAAGTGAAGTAATAAAAAAAAGGGAAATTAATATGTGGTGCTAGATGTCATTTTATTTTCATTTGTAGTAGCTACTTATTTCCAGTCCCCCAAATTTTGCAAAGCCTATTTACAATTTTTAAGTAGTTGCCGCTTCATGAAAATAGGATAAGATTCCAAATTATCCAGTTTTCATTAATAAAAAATTTCATGGGGACACTTAACTGCTTAAATTTAAGCAAAAAATTGAGTTAAGCAACAACATGGGGACAGGGGGTTAACCATGATGCTAGGCAGTGACTATCTAGCCCTAGAAATGCACCGGAGCATGGATGCCTACCCATCCATGCATCATCCATCGCTGACGTCTATGCATGCTGCCAATTGGGTATATGTACAGTACTTTCAACTAATAGAACATTCCTTTGTTCATTTCCTCCAGTGAATACTTTTGACTTTTTCCATATCTGATGCCTCGAAACAAACAAAAATCTAGTGCCTTGGGAAATTTTTTTAAACCTATAAAAATCTTCTATTGCATGGTAATTATAATTTTTTTTTCTTTTAATGTATATTATATATGTAATATATATTATTTATTTAATATATATTTTTTATAATATATTATGTTATATTATATATTATTTTATACAAGATATAATTTAATATAATCATAGTGGTTCTTATTATAACCCCTTACTTCCATCAAACTTCGCATTTGAGAGACATAGTCATTGTATGAGATTGCACTTTTAAATCCTTCATCCTGATTCTCATAAGAAACTTTGATTGTTGCGAGCTCTTTAGCCAAATTCTCCATGGGATTAGGGGTTGGGTTAGTTGCTGAAGAAATACCTTCAGGTAAGAAAATTGATTTTGATGGTTTTGTATTGCATTGTTGTGACTCAGAAGAGCTACCTTTGTCATTAGGTGTTGCTAGGTTTTGTATTTTCTCAGCCAATAACCTCATCATCTCTCTTGTCTTAGCAAGACTATTAGCAATTAATTTTTTACTCCTTTGTAGTTCTTGGAGAAATTTCTTATGCATTTAATCTGCACCAACCATTGTCTTATCCCTTGAAGACACAACTACACTTCCTTCTGGCTGGGGATTTGTGACAATTTCCTTATGTTTCTCCCGATGTAGATACCTCTTTTCCTTGTCACTTGGCTACATAGAAAACTTTAAAACCTCAAGATGACAAGATCATAGCTTTGATACCAGTATAATGTTCCTCATAAACATTTTTAATCTACCATTAAATATTTTCTCAAAAACCCATAAAAAGAGAAATCCTAGTGCAATGAAAAATCAACCATTTTCTTCATTTTTAACATAAAATAGTGTCCCAAAGGAAAAAGCACAACTTGCTGCTGGTATTACAAGTTTAAAATCATTAATTTTTTGTTCATTATAGTAGCAAACAATATCCAAAACTTCATTGCAATTTGCACAATGAAAATGGGCAATCAAACACACAAATTGCAACCAAAACATTGTATTTTTCAATTACAAAATCTCCAACACTCTAAATAGAGTATGAGCAGAAAAAATACATGAGTAAAATTTAATAAAATGACCACAAAACTGATCACAACAACAATATAAAACTATACCAAAATTTGAGCACTCCAAAACACAAACCTTGCCAAACAACTCAACCAAACATCCACATTAAAGCCATCTTTCAGCACCAATGTGACTTCTATGTGAAGTCATGCCTATAGACCCTCAGAGCCACTATTCTTGAGTCCAAATCTTCTTGGTTTTCCAACCTTAGATATTATCCCTACAATGGTTTATCAGCCTTTGCAGGAGAGCCACAACCTATGAATAAAGAAAATAAGCATAAACTCAATCCAAACTGCCAAAACAAGTAATAAAGCATGCCAAACCTTGTAGACACAAACACCAACACCTTGAATGAGTGGTTTGCATGTGAAGACTTGTAACTCCTCAATCCAAGTGTTGAAATCACAAAATCATGCATCTGGAAAAAGTTGGAAAAGAAGAAACCTCATCTTGAACCACTACCAATGCCAAAAAAAGCAAAAATCAATCTTCCCCAAGAAGTCACATCCAAACTTGATTTAATAATTTATTTCAAATATATTTAATATTCTCCCCAAAAATCATTAATTTAATAATCTTGAATAATGAACCTTTTCTCGGTTAAATTGTCAAATTCAAATCTACTTTTTTCAAGACACCAAGCCTGCTAAAAATAGAAAGTTTCTAAAATTAGAAAGGGGACATGAAAAGTCGTCCCTCCCAAAGATTGCTTGTCCTCAAGAAATGTAAGTTTGGATGATTAATAACCTCTGAGCCTTCCCATGTTGCATCCTCAATAGGAAAATCCTTCCACTTGACCAAGTGTTTAGTGATGCTTCTATTTCGTAACTTCTTCTCCCTTGTTTCCAAAATCTCCTCAAGTACTAGGATTAGTCTCCCCTCATCATCAAGAGGTGGAATAATAGGATAAGTCAAAAATTGATTCCCTACAACCTTCTTTAGGCATGAGACATGAAAAACATTGTGTATCTTGCAACTTGGTGGTAGCTCCAACTCATATGCAACCTCCCCAACTTTTCTGGTGACTCTATAAGGTCCATAAAATTTTGGTTTGAGCTTCTCTGCTCCACTCCTCTTTAAGGTAATTTTATTGTATGGATGCAACCTCACAAAGGACATATCACCCACTTCAAAAACTCTCTCAATCCTCTTCTTATCTGCATATAGCTTTTGCTGATTTTGAGCATGAGCCAAATTATCTTTAAGAGACCTTAAAATCTCTTGGCTTTGTTAGATAAAGTCACTTGTTGTAGGGACTCTACTATTTGAAAATAACAAGTTAGAAAAATAAAGATCACCATAGCCATAGAGAGAACAAAAATGAGACATTCCAATAGACATATGAAGAGATGTGTTGTAACAGTACTCCCCTATGTGTAACCACTTCACCCAAGCACCTTGCTGATTTGAAAAATAATTTCTCAAATACCCCTCTATCCACTTATTGAAAATTTCTATTTGTCCATCCATTTGTGGATGATAGATTGTGCTAGGAGTAAGCTTAGTACCTGTCGAATGAAATAATTCCTTCAAAAAGAACTGAGAAATCTGTTGTCCCTATCACTAACAATGTTTTTGGGCAACCCATGCAATCTAATTTTTTTTCTAAAAAACAAATCTGTTACTTGAGGTGCCTTAAATTCAGAAGTGATAGGAAAGAAATGTGCATACTTTTTCAACCTGTCTACCACCACAAATATACAATATTTACCTTGAGCTTTAGGCAAACCAGTGATGAAGTCCATTGATATGCTTTCCCACTTGTGCTTAGGAATTTGGAGTGAGTGAAGCAAACCTGCTGGAAAAATCTAATCACCCTTATTTTGTTGGCATACCATGCATTCTTTAATATGATTGAGGATATATTCTTTCATTCCCTTCCATGCAAACCTTTCTCAAGCTTGCTTATGTGTTTTATAATACCCTTGGTGACCAGCCAAAGGAGTATCATGGAAGACCCTCATTATCTTCTCCTTGATCTTAGAACCTGGTACAAAGTATACCCTATTCTTGTAAAAGATTAAACCATCAGCAGTGGTGTACCTATCATCTTCCACCTTACCATCCAAAATTTCAGTAGAAAATGAATCCTTAACATATTCTAAAATTATATTTAGTTTCCAATCAGCAATGATAGTAGAAAGAGAGCATAAGGAAGGCTTCCTAGAAAGTGCATCAACAACTACATTTTTCTTTCCTTTTATATATTCAATCTCAAAATCATAAGCCTGTAGTTTACTCACCCATTTCTGTTGGTGATCATTCAAATCCTTTTGATTCAAAAATAATTTTAGACTATTATGATCAGTCTTAACCATGAACTTACCACAAATAAGATATTATCTGAACTTTTCTAGAGCATGCATAATTGCCAACATTTCTTTGTCATAAATACAGTACCCCTTTTCCAAAGGATTCAATTTTCTACTTTCAAATGCTATAGTATTTACCCTTTGAGTTAGAACAGCCCCAATACCTTCCCTAGAAGCATCACATTCAACAACGAATGGAAGAGAGAAATCAAGAATTACAAGCATTGGGAAAGAGCTCATTACCTTTTTGAGTGTTTCAAATGTACCTTGAGCTTCTTCTATCCAAAAAAAAGCTCCTTTCATAGTCAAATCAGTTAAGGGGGCAGGTAGATGAGAGAAACCTTTTAAAAATCTTCTATAGTAGCTGCATAACCTAAATAACCCTCTCAACTGAGTAAGATTGGTGGGTGGTGGCCAATCTATTATAGCCTGTATCTTATGTGGGTCAACCTGCACTCCCTGTGAGCTTATGATGTGTCCCAAATACAAATTTTCAGTTAGCCAAAATTCACATTTAGACAACTTAGCATAAAAGGATTTCTTCTCCAAAATACCCAAAACTGTATCCAAGTGTTCTAGATGCTCCTTCCAAGTTTTACTATAAATCAAGATATCATCAAATAACACTAAAACAAATTTTCTGAGCTGCCTACTAAAAAATTTATTCATTGTAAATTGGAAAGTTGTTGGTGCATTTGTGAGACCAAATGGCATGACAATAAACTCAAAATAACCATAGTGACAATGAAAAGCAATCTTCTCTACATCTTTCCTCATACCGATTTGATGCTAACCCAATCTCAAATCTATTTTAGAGAAGTAAACTACCCCAGGTAACTCATCAATAAGTTCATCTATCCTTGGTATGGGATACCTATTCTTAATGGTTTTCTTATTTAGGGCTCTATAATCTATGCACATTCTCATTGTGCCATCCTTCTTTTTAACCAAGACTATAGAAGAGGCAAATGGACTTGAACTAGGTCTTATGAAACCTAAATCAAGAAGCTCCTGAATGGTTTTTTCTATATCCTTCTTATAACTCCTTGGATGATGGTAGTGAGTAGTAATCACAGGTTTTGCACCTTTCTCTAATTCAATGACATGTTCTAACTCTCTATCTGGTGGTAACCCGGGAGGCAAGTCATTCAAAATAAGACTATGCTTATCAAGAGTAAACTGAATTTCAAAATGATTTTTACCTTGCTTCTTAGAGGAGATGGTTGTATGGATCAAGATTGTCTTTTCCCAAGCTACTTGTCCCTTTTTGAAATTCCTTTCCATCCTTTTTGTTGAAGCCACTCTAGGTGCTCCATTTGAAAGGCCTCTTAACACAATCTCTTTCCCATTGGCTTGGAACTTGAACTCCATGGTTTGATGGTTTGTATAGTATCCTCCAATAGAATGCAACCACTGAACAACCAATACAACATGAGTTTCCCCTATTACAACCACATAAAATTCATCACATACCTCATAGTCATTCAGGGTTATTTTGAGTTGTCAAACCATTCAGGTGCATGGTATAGTAAAACCATCAGCAACAGTAACATTGAAACCTTCAAAGTCTTCAATCTTCAACCCTATCTTTGACACATAACCCTCATCTATAAAGTTATGTGTTGCACTACTATCTATGAGAATTGTTGTCCTTTGTCAGCTATAAATCCCCAAACTCTGAAAGGATGAAACCTAGGTGCTCCTAATAGGGCTACTATAGACCTCCCTTACTATTTTCTTTTCCTTCCTCTAACTCTGCCACCTCTTTGGAGTCATGGAAATCCTCATTATCATCTATATCGAAGTCTGAAATCACCTCAATAAAATGCACCTATCCTTTTCCCAAACATCTATGCTCTTTAGACCATGGTTCCCTACAGGTAAAACAAAGCTTCTTTCTTCGAAGTTCAGATTTTGTCACATCATCCAACCTCTTACTAGCTGAGTTTGGAACATTTTTTTTTAGGGGAACTATGGCGGTCTTTTTTTGAAAATTCCCTTTGTGTTGCCATAATTTTGGAGGTTTATTTTGATGGACATTGACTTTCTTGGGCATATAAACTTCAAGCTGCAAACTTCTTTTTATTGCTTCTTGCAAGGTGATGGGTGAGAAAGCCTTAACAAGTCCCTTAACAGGTTCTTCAAGACCTTCCAAGAAAAGGTATATGATCCTTTTTCAAACATATCTGGTACCATAACAACAACCTTTTGAATTTTTTGAACATAATCATCTATGGAATTTGTTTGTTTCAAACTGGACAGTTCCTTAAAATACTCTTCTTCTTTAAGCTCAAATCTATCAATTAATCTTTGACTGAAATCATCAAAAGAAGTTACCTTATCATCACCTTGAGTAATTATTCCATGATACCACCAATCATAGGCAACTCCCTCCAGATGTAAGGTTGCATATTGTATGGAATCTTGTTCCCTCGTTGGACTAAGTGTAAAATAGGTCTGTAGTTTTTGTAACCACACTTTGGCTGAGATTTTATCAGTTCCATCAAAGGTAGGGGCTGAAATTTTATTGATTTTTCTCTTAATTTATCCTCCACTATAATCATAGTGGTTCTTATAACCCCTTACTTCCATCAAAATTTTCATTTGAGAGACATAGTAATTGTATGAGATTGCACTTTTAAACCCTTCATCCTGATTCTCATAAGAAACTTTGATTGTTGTGAGCTCTTTAGCCAAATTCTCCATGGGATTAAGGATTGGGTTAGTTGCTTGAGAATTACCTTCAGGTAAGAAAAATTATTTTGAGGGTTTTGTATTGCGTTGTTGTGACTCAGAAGAGCTACCTTTTTCATTAGGTGTTGCTTGGTTTTGTATTTTGTCAGCCAATAACCTCATCATCTCTCTTGTCTTAGCAAGACTATCAGTAGTTAATTTTTGACTCCTTTGTAGTTCTTGGAAAAATTGCTTATGCATTTAATCTACATCAGCCATTGTCTTATCCCTTGAAGACACAACTACACTTCCTTCTGGCTGGGGATTTGTGGCAATTTCCTTCTATTTCTCCCAATGTAGATACCTCTTTTCCTTGTCACTTTGCTACATAGAAAACTTTAAACCCTCGGGCTGACAAGATCATAGCTCTGATACCACTATAATGTTCCTCATAAACATTTTTAATCTGCCATTAAATATTTTCTCAAAAACCCATAAAAAGAGAAATCTGGTGCAATGAAAAATCAACCATTTTCTTCATTTTTAACATAAAATAGTGTGCCAAAGGAAAAATCACGACTTGCTGCTGGTATTACAATTTTAAAATCATTAATTTTCTATTCATTATAGAATCAAATAATATCCATAACTTTGCTGCAATTTGCACAATGAAAATGGGCAATCAAACCCAAAAATTGCAACCAAAACACTATATTTTTCAATTAAAAATTCTCCAGCACTCTAAATGGAGTCTAAGCAGCAAAAATAGATGAGTAAACTTTGATAAAATGACCAAAAAACTGATAACAACATTAATATAAAACTATACCAAAATCTGAGCACTCCAAAGCACAAACCCTACTAAACAACTCAACCTAAAATCCACATTAAAGCCATATTTTAGCACCAATGCAACTTATGTGTGAAGTCATGCCTATAGACCCTCAGAGCCACTATCCCTGAGTCCAAATATCCTTGGTTTTCCAGCCTTATATATTATCCCTACAATGGTTTATTAGCCTCTCCAAGAGATCCACAACCTTCGAATAAAGAGAACAAGCATAAACTCAATCCAAACTTCTAAAACAAGCAATAAAGCATGCCAAACCTTGTAGCCACAAACAAAAACACCTAGAATGAGTGGTTTGCATGTGAAGATTTGTAACTCCTCAAGCCAAGTGTTGAAAGCACAAAATCATGCATTCGGAAAAGTTGGAAAAGAAGAAACCTCATCTTGCACCACTACCAATGCCAAAAAAAGAAAAAATCAATCTTCCCCAAGAATTCACATCCAAACTTGATTTAATAATTTATTACAAATATATTTAATATTCTCCCCAAAAATCATTAATTTAATAATCTTGAATAATGAACCTTTTCCCAGTTAAATTGTCAAATTCAAATCTGCTTTTTTCAGGACACCAGGCCTGCTAAAAATAGAAAGTTTCTAAAATTAGAAAGGGGACATGACATTTGAGTCCTCTCATTTTCTCCCCAATTAGCCTTGAGTATTCTTGGTGGAGGTGGTAAGATTTCTACTCCTCTCCTCTACTATTTGGTTGAGTAAGCACATTTACTATTTTGTAGTGTTTTAGTGTTCTTTGCTTCATTCCTTTCTTTACCATACTATTTATCTATCGTTGCAAACTTTGCTATTTGTGGAGGTGGAAACACTAAAATGAGGGTCTGCTTGAGGCATACCCCTATACAAGCCCAACCAAATTTCCATCTTTCTTGTGTGTAGGTGGACGTATCACTTAGAGCTAGCTAGTGAACAAATTCCTTTGCGAGATTATTCTTGCCACCCTAACTCTTGTCTATTTACTTTATCATATTCGAGAATATCTTGTCTACTTCATAGTGTTGTTTTGGACCTTTGGAAGTAGTTAGCTAGGTCGTTAGTCTATTTTCTAGCATTTAACCTTGTCTCTTTAGTCCTCTAGTCGTACAAACGCCAACACACTTGAGAAATGCTAGCACGCCACGCTATCATCCTGGGACCGCGCTTTCGTCCTTGGGAAGAGAGCTTCCTAAGGCACAATGTTGAACTCAAAAATTGACTCGCCTAGCCTCATTTCAAGTTTCAGGTCTATAGAGTGATCAAAGGGCCTCATAGTCCTTATCATTCTCATCTTTCATTTCTTATCACGCCTATTAGTTGAGGTAAGTTAGGGCAGCCTTCCACTCTTAGCTCTCTATGACCTGGGGCCTTGAATGTGGTTGGTCCCCCTACCTTACAGTTTGGTGAACCCGACGTGAACCATTTTGGTTCCATTTTGCGATACTGAAAGACCCTTTCCTCATACTCTAGGAGATTTGTAGGTGTGAGTGTTGTGGGGATTTTTTCCTCATAACCCAACCTGCGACCCCTAGCATGCATAGTTGGAAGGTTCCAAAAGTGTTGCATGATGAAACTATAGTTGGGTCACTATCCTATCCTATCACCTTTTGGATGCTAGATTTGAAAGTATTTTCAAGTGTGTGCAATGGCTTCATTCTTGCATCAATCTATCCCCTATGTGAAGCCTATGAACAGTGATAATGGTATAACCTTCACTTCATAGGACCTACCGATGAGTTTTAATAGGGAACCATCTCCTCTCTACATTCCTACGTGAATTAATGGGAATGTCATAGCCGGTGTTCTCGTTGATCCGACATTTCAAGTGAACATTATAACTAAGGAGATTATGCTAATCAATTTATTATATAAAGATGGGTATGATGTACCTGTGAGTACCATTTGAACACACAACAAACTTTTCATACCTCCCCTGGGTAGTATTGTCTTGTCGATTTTGGCTGGACCAAAATCTGTGAAGCTCCTATTTGACATAATCCCTGGATCTAAACTCTTTAGGGTAAATTTGGGTATCCATTGGTTAGTGGCTATGAATACCATACCCTCGGTCATGCATAAATGCCTAAAATTTATCCACAATGGTTTTGTGCACATAATACATGACACCGGTTATAGACCGCCAGTTGCTCATGGTAGCTACTCCTTGGATTACTCTTGGCCTGCACCTGTCGATCCTCTATTGCCTAGGAGGGACCTTCTATATTGGACTTATTAGAATTATAAGAAAGGGAACTTGACACCAAGAGTGAGATATCTATAATCACCTTATGCTGTCTCACATAGGGCTTGCCTAAAAGCTAACAGTGATGCCACCAAGGCATGAAGAAGGGAAGAAGAGAAGTGGTCCCGAGACCCTTCTTCTTCCTCTTTCACTGGTCAGTTTGATGCTTCTTCTCACTCTATTGTCATGTCGTTATATTATGTTCCGTGCTTGCAGGAGGATCCTATGGTGCCCACTTGGTGAAAGCCTAAGCGTCCTGCATTTGAACTTCTTGTTCTACCCATGGAGCCTAGACCCATTTGGTATAGCAAGAAGAAGGCCTCCTATGGAGAGTCCTCTATGTCTCATCCTCTGCAGCCTCCTACCGCTCTTTCTCCCAAAGCAGCAAGCAGAAAGAGGTGTGTTGTCGAGCCACTCAAACTGACTCCCCCTGATGTTCCTCAACCTGCTCCTCCTTCTCTAGTTCAAGAGTTTGTTCCTCCACTAGAAACAGTCGTAGTGGACACTCTCATGGCTGAGCAGGAGATCTCCATTCCTTCACAGCCTCCGGCCTCTAGTTTAAAGAGTCGTAGAAACTATCTTGCGTGCAAGTGCAAGCGTCAGTGAAAGGATCTCTTGGTTGAGCAAGCTGCATTACAGAGGAAGGAAGAGGAGATGACCGCCCCTACTTTAGGGTCTCCTATAGCATCCTCCTCTCTCCTTCCCTTTGCTTCCCCTCAGTCTAGTTTCACATCACTTTTTGCTTCTGTTGTGAGTATGAATGTGCCTAACCCCAAGGGGTGCAGGTGTTCATCGCTCCTTTGGTGGATCCGCCTTTGTTGATATTTGTTCTGGATATCCCACCTTTCCTAAGACCCATAGATATGACGAATACCTCGATGGTGTCCACTATGGTTTTCTCCTCTTCATCTTCCTCTACACCTCTTGCCTCATCTATGGGGAGCTCACATCCCCTGATGAAGCAGAAGTTGGAGGGTAGTTCCTCCTACAATGGGGAATGTAAGAGGATCCCAACTTCTTCACAAGGTGGCCTTGTGCTGATTTGTTCTATCCTAGTGACAGAACCTATCCCGACTTCCCTTGAGTTTGTCACTGCTCCCAAATCGTTTGATGAGCCTAGTAGTGAATCTTAAGCAGAGCCTTCCCCATCCATTGAAGTTAAACATGGAACTCCTGTAAGGTGCATGTTTAACTCTATGGATGAAGTTTTGGCCTTGTCAACAATCTTTGTGAAGTTGTTGACCTTAGCTCTACAAGAGCTCGGTGGAGAGGACCTAGTGGGGCCCTCTTCCTTAGCCCTTGTTGTGGGAGGGTTGGAAGCTCCTTCACTATAGGTTCATCCTCCTTCCTCCTACAATGATCTAGAGTGGGAAGTGGATGACCTCTTGGTCGAGGGTATGTGCAAGACCATGATGGGCCAAAAAGTGGCGATATGATGGGTATATGTAGGGTATGTTGCTGATGACTTCTTTTTACCCAAAATTGATGAAGCGAAAAGGGTTTTAAAAGGAGATTCTTAGCTTTCCACCAATATAAATTATGATTTACTTTTAATTTAATAAATAATTATTATTCATTTCTATATGAATTACGACTAAAGTCTTGATTGATAGGTTGATTGAAAAACATCTATAGCTTTCAAATGATATCACATTTTTTAAATCTGAAACATGCATCACATTATATGATTTGCATACTATAGGATTAAAAAAATAAAATTGAATTTCATAAAGTTTTGACCAATTTAAGGTGGTTAGATATACGAGTTTTTTTATATTTTTTAAAAGTTGTAATAAAAAATTCATAATTATTTACTTGGAAAAAATTTACAAAAAATATGCATCACATCGAGACATGAGTCCTCTACTTATATCTAAAATATTATGAAAAAATATTATCATTTTATTGTGGTTAGGGTGGTCAGACAGACACCCACTTCTTCTTTTTTCCCTAAAATTTAAGTACTACTACATTGAAATTTCAAATTTTCACCAAATAGATATTTTTTTAAATAAACCTAGTAGTCTAGAAACTACATTCAATTTGATATAGATTCTATTCTTACATATTTTTGAAATAATATAGATAACTTATTCAAATCTTTACATCAAGTTACCTAACTCTGATTTTTCTGAATTTTTTGCCACTTAAGGGCTTGTTTTTTCCATGATGATCTTGCACATACCCTCGATTAGTGTTAAGGGAGGCCCCTCTTCTTTATCTTTAGATTAGATGTGTGTGTGTGTGTGTTGTGATGTGTTTCCCCCGTGATCATGTTATGTGTTCCTGGATGACCCTTATCACCCTTGTTGGTGCTTGGATACAGGCATGGTTTTTGTGTCGTAAACCTTCTTCTATTTTTATCACCATTCTTCCATGTTTGTGACTGACTTTCGATAAATTGGGGACTATGCAAAGCATTGGGGGAATTTAGGCTCCCCTTCCATGTCGACCCAATTTTTTATTTTTACTTTGTCTTCTCGTGCATCCTTCACATGGTCTGATATAGTAGGGGGTTGATGACAGTTCATTTTATACTATTACTATACATATATATACTTATGAGTAGTTCTAACCCTAAAATATTAGGCTACCCTTGTGCCATTTTTTTGTGTTTTTCTTCTCTTTTTCTTTCCCTTTATCTTTCTCTCTTCTTTGCTTGAGTTGTCCCCTCATGTGTGACAATGCCACTTCTACAACACTTTGATTTTCAGAAAATGGATTCGTTGCCAATGAATCTTTTCTTGAGAGTCTTCACAAACTCTTTTAAGAATCACATTCTCAACTTGAAACCCTAACAAAACATGTTTCCTTCATCATGGATTCATAAAGAAAGAACTTGAAAACCTTCCTTCGAGGTGGGAACAACTATAACCTTCCCCTCGCATGGGGAAATTTTCCTTTATGAGGTGATTCCTTGATGATGAATCAATTCAAAAAATATGCATCTCTTTTATTCTTTCGAATAGCACGTCACTTGAGTGGACCCCCTCTTTATGTCGGGTTCCCAAGGAACCCCTTTGTAATTTTTCCAAACTTTTTGACAATCTATGTGATTGTCTGGTTACATGCCTGCGTGACCCCTTTCTAACATTTTCTATCTACGGGTAAACATGTTGCTTTGCAGGTGCGCCTATGAAGCCACTTCCTGACTCTACAAAGTCTGTCTTCCTTTGGTTTCCTCCATGTGAGAGATCTTGGGGGATACCTCCCTGCAGGTCTACGGGCCTATAGGGAATTTCCTTTGAGCTTCCTCCATGCGAGAGAACTTGGGGGTCACTCCCCTACAAGTCTGTGGGTCTATAGGGTGCTTTCTTGGGGTTTCCTTCATGTGAGAGTTCTTGGAGAACACCTTCCTTGCAGATTTGTGGGTCTGTAAGGTGCTTTTTCGGCTTCCTTCATGTGAGATATCTTCAGGGATGCCTCCTTATAGGTCTATGAGTCTGTAAGGAACTTATCTGGGTTTCCTTCATGCGAGAGATCTTGGAGGATACCTTCCTTGTAGGTCTACGAGCCTATGAGGTGCTTGCTTCTCAGGGATTCCTTCATGTGAGAGATCTTGGGGCTTTCCTCCTTGTAGGTTTGCAGGCCTATTAGATGCTTTCATTCTTCAACTTCATAGTTTTGCGAAGCTACGAAGTCCTTTGCTTGTCCTGCACTCTCGAGCTTGCCAGATTGTCGTCTACTTCCTTGATTGTTCAGGTATACATTTCTAACCCTACTACTTCTTTGATCTACTTTACCGAAGCACTCATCAATATTCATGCTCACTAAAGCGGGGGCAAAATGTATAGGAGCAAATTTGCACCCCATAGGAAAATTCCCCTTTTACCTTTCCTCACTTTAGAAAATCAAATTTGGAGGCTAAATTCCACACAAGCCCACTGCCTTTGTTCCACTTGGCACCTGTTTTGTGTGTTGGTAGAGGAATAACTATCGGGGACACCTGCACAACGTGCTTATGTCCTTGGAAAATTCCTATGGCTGCAGCCTGGAAAGGAATTACACTTCCCATTGGGGGTCGACTTGTAATTCCCTCTTTAGTCGGTCGACTCAAATATGTTCATTTTCTTCATTCTCTCCTTCAAATTCACCATTCACTCTTTCATTTCATCCTCTTAGAAATATTCTAAGCATTCGACTGATCTTCTTCACACTCTCTTGCACTTACTTCTTGCATTCTCAAGCACTTTTAGCAGCATTCTTGCACTACATAGCAACAACTACATCACTCCATCAACTCAATAGAGCAAGTGTGGAACAACACCATTGCAACAAGGGCTTGAGTCCTCTCATTTTCTCCCCCATTAGCCTTGAGTTCTCTTGGTGTAGGTGGTAAGCTTTCTACTCCTCTCCTCTACTATTTGGTCAAGTTAGCACATTTACTATTTTGTAGTGTTTTAGTGTTATTTGCTTCATTCCTTTCTTTACCATACTATTTCTCTATCATTGCAAACTTGGTACTTTGTGGAGGTGGAAACACCAAAATAGGGGTTTGACTAAGGTAGACCCCTATACAACCCCAACCAAATTTCCCTCTTTCTTCTATGTAGGTGGACGTATCACTTAGAGCTAGCTGGTGAAAAAATTCCTTTGTGAGATTATTCTTACCACCCTAACTCTTGTCTATTTACTTTATCATATTCGAGCATATCTTGTCTACTTCATAGCATTGTTTTGGCCCTTTGAAAGTAGTTAGCGAGGACATCAGTGTTTTTTCTAGCATTTAACCTTGTCTCTTTAGTCCTCTGGTCGTATAGACGCCAACACACTTGAGAGACACTAGCACGCCACACTATCATCTTAGGACTGCACTTTCATCCTCGGGCAGAGAGCTTCCTGAGGCACAGTGTTAAACCTGAAAACTGACTCGCCTAGCCCCTTTTTGAGTTTTGGGTTCGTAGATTGATCGAATGGCCTCATAGTCCTTATCATTCTCGTGCTGCATTTCCTATCACCCCTATTAGCTGAGGTAAGTTAGGGCAGCCTTCCACTCTTGGCTCTCTATGACCTGGGGCCTTGAATGTGGTCAATCCCCCTACCTTACATATATATGTATATATAAAATTATATATATATATATTATGGAAATAAATATATATTATTGTAATATATATATGCGAACCCCAACCTTGGTACCTGTAAAACAAGGAAAATAAACACCTCAAGTTAGATATTGCAAGCCAAAACAAGGATTCCCCATGAAATCCATTTAACACCTCAAACTAGGAATGAAAATAGTGAAGAACACAATGAAAATCATGAAATAAAGATTGAGTCCTAATTTAAATGTGCAAACTCATGATCCCATGGGGGAATTGGTGCCAATTTGATGTGAAAATTGGCCCTTTCCCAATTCCTATGATGCAAGCTTCGAATGTTGAAGAGATTGATCCACTTTGTTGGTGAAGAATGAAGATTCCAAAGCCAAAAATCTGCAAAACCTAGCTATGACTCAATGATGATAGATGAAATTCAAGAGATATTTGAGCATGGTAACTTTGTTTGGATTGTGGATGATAAAATGAGGATATGAGCTTTTTATTTATAGGATTTCAAGATGGATGAATGTCCAAATTTGAGCAATGTGGGACTAACATTCATCCAATGATATGATGCCACTTGTCAAGCTATGAATGGATGATGGTTGTGCAAGATTTGGGGTTTGTACCAATAAATGCCAATATTTGAAATTCAAATTTGTTAAATGACATGCAAGAGGGAAGGGAAAATGCAATAAATGCCACTTGGCTCAAGGCAAAGGACATGTAAGATGAATTTATTGCCTTGTTGGATGTACATGTTGACTTGGAATTTTGAATTCAAATTGAGAGAATATTCCAAAAGATGCCTTGTGAGGAAAATAGAGATTTAATAAATGAATTAAATCTATTTTCATGTGCAACTTGCATTATCATCGATGTGACATAGATGAGGTTAAATTAATCAAGGGTTAATTAATTTAACAGAGATTAGATGATGTTAATTCATATTTGACTTAGATTTATGGATTTATTTTAAATCAAATAAGAGAGGAATATGACAAGAGATTAATTAAATAAGGATTTTGACTTATTTAATTAAAAGGGATGGTGTTAGATTAAATCAAATAAGGTTTTAATTTATTTAATTTAATGGACAGACTTTAGAGATTTAATCAAATAAATTGATTATTTGATTAAATAGGGATAATTAGATCAGATAGATTGATTTAATTAATAAGAGAAAGTGACTTAATTAGATAACATGATTTATTTAATTAAGAGACGAATATTGATGAATTTAATCAGATAGGGGAATTTGATTAAATGGTTAGACCGAGGGATGATTCAGGGAGAAACGATGTTAGTAAGTCACCTGGGATCAGATGCACGATGTCAATCAATATATTTTACGTGTCTACAATATATATTATTATTGTAATATATTATTACCATGCGACAGCTCACAATATTATTTATTACAATAATATATATGTATTATTACCATAATGTCTCTATATATATATATATATTATATATATTTTTTATTATATATCTTATACAATATATATTATTACAATAATAATATATATTATCATAATATTATATAATATATAATTGACAATATGATATAATATATAATTTACAATATTAATTCCTGCTATGGAACTATAGGCATGGCCTTGATCTTAACTAGTGATTAAATGTTTTGCTTGCAACCAATCAAAATTCATTATTTTCTTTTTGATACATTATATTTTTATTTTAATACATTATATTTTAATTTTCTTATAAAGTTAAATGCACGATTTTTAACTTTTCAAATTCTGAAAATTATTTTTCCTCAATTTTATTGGCTAAAAAATTTTGAGCAATAAGGGTGGATTTTCAGAAATTCTAACCATAAACTTTTTTATCACAGTTTTTCAAGGGATTTTTCCACCACAAAACCCTATTTAAAAAATATATTTAACTTTTTTAGAACTTTTAGAAGGTTGTTTATTTACAATAAGACTAAACATAATTGATGTCTATAAGCAACATTTTCCTAAACCATTTTTTGAGCATTTTTTTAAGGCAACTTTTTTGTCATGAACAGATTAACTAATTTTGTCATTGCTCGGGGATAAATTTGTAAGCCATAATCCCCTCAATAAATAAATAAATAATCACCAAAACTTAAAAATAAATGTCATCAATTTTCTTTCTTTCATACTGAAAATGTTTAACATTTAATTTTTAATTACAATTTATGTTGTTAATTATATAATATAGGTTTGGTTTTGAAGATTATGTTGTATATAGTTCAAATTTTTACAATAAAATAATTTAATTTTTAACAAATTTATAGAATAATTTTATTTTTTAATATAAACATCTAAAAACTATGTTTTTGATAGGTTAAATGTTTAAAATAAAAAAATATTTTCATATCATACAATTTTGAAGATTATTTTAGTTCATTCCAAGAGAACTCTAGGCAAGGCCTTGATCTTAACTAGTTATTAATAAAAAAATTTTAACCAATAAGAAGTGAAATATTTTTTCTATTTCAAAATCTTTTATCTATTAACAATGTATAGATACAAATTTTATAGCAAAATATATCTCAAAAATCATTTTTCTTCAATCTAATTGGCAAGGAAATTTTAGCTGCCAATAGTGGCAAATGGGAAGGGGTGTCTTGTTTGCTAGACTAACGTGGTCTGCAAAAGTGGTACGATTATCAACTATAATGCTCTTCCAATTTGGACAGTTAAAATTTAAATAGGATAGTTTGTAATTGAAATTCTTGATTTCATGCTAGTGTATTATGTTTCCCATTAATCTAAACTTGATATTGTTGATAAACAACCAAAACAGTTGACTCTGTGTAGGTCCTCAACTACTCCGTTGTCACATCATTAATCACAATACCACGTTCAATTTGGTTGGCTTATGTTTCATTTGGATGCTCGCCTGTTTGGATATTTACTTCAGTCATTCTCTCAAGGACTGACTATGCATAATGGGTAAGACCACAACTAGAGTACATTGTAATGAGAGCACTACAAACAATTAGGTTTGAATGAATAGCACTTGTAACAATCTGGACATGAACAATTTTACCTTGTGCGAGAGTTGGTTGGGTTTCAACAAGCACTTATCATAAATCATCTCTCCATATATGCCTTTCATCTATATTTCAATCTTCCTTTGATTATGAAGCTCAAGCAATATAAATAATTTGTTTATCAATGTGAGGTCAATTGTTTGTGTTAATAATTTTATATTTAGGTCCAAATTCCTATATTTTTTATATAGGTTTGTAACCCAATATTTGCTAATGGTCTAAATCATTTATCTTCTTATGGATCATTACCATAACCGTTTATTTGCACATGGGATATGATCTAGATGATTTATGTGCATATTGATTTTGACCTAATTCATGTTTTTGCATTTTGGTGATGATCTAAACAATTTGTATATATATATATATATTGGTTATGGCCTAAATCATTTATCTACATTGTTCATTTAGAAAATATGTTATATATCTATATTTGTTTATGATTTTGAAGATGTTTTTTATTGTGTTTATGATTTTTAAGCTATTGCCACATTGGGGTTGATGATCTTAATATATTATCCAATTTTTAGGTGGTCTTTGAAGCTTCTATTATCACCAAGTCAAGGAAAGATTTTTGTGATCTTTCTATTTATGTTGAGATCCCTTTTCAATAAATTTTTGGATTTTCTATGCGGTTATGTTGAATCACTAATTTTTATGAGTATGGCATTATTCAACTTTTTGGGATATGCAGCCTTGGTTTCTAGGAAGTTTGATGATATGACAATAATTAGGATTGAAGGCCTGCTAGCTAGCTTCCCTAAGTTAGTGGGAAGTGGGAAACAACATACCTATGTTGAAACAAAAAAAGTTCGCTATGTATACCAGCCAATGGAGTCCTTGTATTTGTTGCTCATCACCAGCAAATAGAGCAATATCCTCGATGAACTAGACACCTTACAGTTGCTCTCCAAACTGGTATTTTAATTGTTTATATAGATACCTTTTTTAGAGAGACAAGCCCATATTTTATTCATTATACCCATATTTTATTCATTGCCCTAGTTTGTTTGTTTTGTTTGTGAAGTTTCTCCCTTGTTTCTAGTTGTTCTTTTAGACTGTCACTCTTTAGCATTTACTAGCATTCATTTTCATCGACCTACTTTGGTCATCTATGGGAATGAATATAATTTCAATTTCAAGTTCATTTTTGTTGAACATGCCAAGATTGTGACATCATGTGAAACACAAATGATAGGAAAATGTAATAAATGTGAAGCTTGGTATGTGGTTTGATGGAACTTGTCAACAAATCCAATTTAAACTTTATATTCATGGTGGCCATGGAATTTTTTTTCTTTTAAAATTTCATCATACGGAGTCTCCTGAGTCCCTAATGCTTTGGAAACACATTTACCCACTTTGGTGATTTTCTTTTGTTCACTAGTATCACATTGAAAATTTCACCTCTATAGGATAAGCATATGCATATACCAATGCCTTAGCCCAATGAAAGTTTGATAATCTTGTGGAAGGAAATGCGAATGCGACAAGTTAATGCAACTCTTTTTGATTCAGTTGTTTTGCTTGCATCAAGTAGTCCATTGGTGATAGTCAAAGCTTATATGGATTTTCATAATATGATGGAAATATGTAGAAGGTTAGAACCTAACACTCTGTATGTCCTAAAAAGGTCTACCTCAACCTTGAATTCAATTTTCTATGTCAAACTAGAAGTTAATTAATTTTTTTGGTCAATTATAAATTAATAAGAGTTCCATTTTTAGAATATCTCAATGAATATGACATATTAATTGTGATCATCTCAAAAAATTTAACCACAATTTCTTAGTCAATTACCAAGGCATCGAACCAGATGTCTATGAATTGAGGGATAATCTAGTTATTTAGGCTTTTATCATGAGCTTCGTTGCTTTGGTGTTAAATGTTTGTGTCCCTGGAGAAACAATAGTGCTACTTTTGCAATCATGCATTGAATTTTGGGAGTGATGATGCCAGTTTTGTTAGGAACTTTGCTAACCGCATGTTCCTGTATTGATTCTATTTTGGAGATCTATATGTTGTTCCAAAAAAATCATAGGATTAAAATTTCCTCTTCAATAATCATGCTTTTATTCCATCAACTTCTCTTCGTTTCTAATATAAGTTTTTTTTATATTATGGCTTGGTTGCTTTAGGTCCCTAAGTAATCCCTTGGATTAGATGAAGAAGGAGTCTGCAAAATGGAATTTGAGATAATCTTTTCTTTTGATTAAGCTATCTCACTTGGGCATAATGAGAATGTCATTGTTGCACAAGTTAAGCAATACTGTGAGATGGAATCTCACAAGGAGTGACTTCACAAACTAATCATGCAAAGAAAAATAAATGAGACTAAGGATGTTATGAAGCAAAAATCAAGTGAGATTGATAAGATCAAGGTACCATACATTTATTGTATTTTATTTGAATAACAAGCAATGTTTAGGATTTTCAAATGAAGGTTTCTTCAGTTCTCTTAGCATGTTGTTTATTGTAATGCAGATTGAAAAGAATAGGTTTGAAAAAGGAGGCTTGAAGTCCTTACAATCATCAAGTGCATCATCCAGACTTGATGTTGGGTTTGGTGATGAACATTTCTAGTAGAGGTGGCTTTGGGAGCAACTCTAGTTTTGGTGCAAGTTTGTATTTAGATTAATATTTGAGTAAACCTAAAGGTCATTAATTGCAAACATTATGAGAATTACGTGTCAATATTGGATGTGAGACAATCATGAACTTTCTAATAATCGTGTTGGCCTTCTTTTAACCTTTTTCCTAAAAAACATTTTGTGAACAGTTTTATGTGATTTAGGCCGAGTGCCTACACCTACCACTACTCCTCCTAAAGGTATGGCTATGAAACTCGGAAAGAAATAGAAAGCGAATTAGTTTTAAGTAATAAGATACAAAAAATTATTTAATATGACTTTTTATGTCATAGTAATGAAGTAATAAAGTAGTGTTTGTGGTTTTTGTAGCCATTTCAATCAAAACAATGTGTCATGCACCATTCCACAAGAACTCTTTAGTGAGAATATGAATCTACTTCATGTGTGAGTGAGAAATACTACTCCTACTCCTCATATCTCATGATCTTGAGCATATGATATAGATATTGACTATGTTATGTAGTGTTTATTATTATATATAGACTATTTGACAACAATAACTTTCATGGACAGATTCCTCCTACTCTAGGACTCGTAGACAGTTTGACGGTCGTGTGAGTATCAACATTTTAACTTTGTTTTCTTCTTATGCCATGTTTAAGGTTTTCATAGTTGTTCAATTTATGTCTTTTGGTAATACTGTTGGGTTCACATGATGGTTAACATAAACTAGATAACAGGTTCAATTCCCTCAAACATCAACAACCTATTAAGCCTTGAAGAATAGTAAGAAAATTTTCCTTTCTTTATGTAGTGCCTCCATTTCGTCAGGATGTTAAGTAAGTTGACCATTGTCACGTGATGTTAAGTAAGTTGACCATTGGGTGGTTATGTCATTTTCGCGTGTTTGAGTAGTGTGATAAGTTGATTTTAAGGTGTCTTGATTTTGTGATTTTGTAATATTGTATAGTTTTGATTATTTTAATTAATTAAATTAAAAAGGATTAAAAGGGAACTTAATTTAATTGGGAAGTGAAATTATAACTGAATGAACTACATTAATAAATGATACGGTAACTATTTTTGGATGGTCAATTATTAAATTAAAATAATAACTAAAAGAAGTATGAGTAATTAAACAATGTGATAAAATAAGATTTTTATTAATTTCTTTGTGAAATAAATAATTAAATAAATGTTTTAATATAATTAGAGGTTATGAAAGAATAAAATTACATTGTTAATAGAAATAAATAAAAAGAGAATATTGCAAGGTAATTATCATTTAACGTTTAAATTTGATTAATAAATTTAAAGTGAGAAAATATTAGAAATGATTAAATATTAAAATTGTATTTGAGTTTAAATAAATTAAGGTGAAAATATTTATGTGTAACTAAAAGAAAGATTAAATTATTAAATATTTATTGAATATTTAATAGATGACCTATTTGGTTCATATATTAAAGAGTAAATTATAAAATAATAATTAAGGGTCGTGGCTGTCATTCATTCATAACTACTGGAAGTTGAACGGTTTCCCGAGAGGAGTAGATTCCTCCTTCATAATAAGGGTTTTCAGTTACTCATTTGGGGGGGGATGGACATTAGCATATCTCTGGAAAGTTTGATTATCGTTGAGAAGGTGGTTATCTGCAATTCCTTCTTGCACTGTGAGGGCTCGGGTCACCTGTGTTGGAGCATCGCTTCTATCGTAGTCATCCCCACCAGCGACACCATAAGATAAGTGTGATATTTTCTATGATTATATGTTATGCCTTAAAAACAAAAGTTTTGAATGGTTGTTGTGTCTGGTTATGCATTGAAAAAGAATTGCCATATGGTAGCAAAAAGTTTTGGCATGAAGAGAGAAAAAGAATTTTCTGATTGCTTTGTCATTTCTTTTATAAATTCATGGTTAATATTTGATTGCTTTGTCATTTCTTTTATAAATTTATGGTTAATAGATTTGCGTTAAACCTAAATTTGATGTATGGAATTAAATTTACCCAACTATCTTTGTGATCAGTAATTTTGGTTGTGCTATGGTCCATTTCATATTGGTACTCTTCTGGGATATTTATTTCCTCGTTTGAATAGCTTTTGAATTCTGGAGTTTCCACTTAATGGAACTGCCTTCTTTGGATATTGATGTAGTATGAAACCTGAAGGTGAGTCATTAAAAAAAAAATATACATATATATATTTCTGTTTTGGCCAACTTCAATCTTGAGCTTGCCTCTGGAAAACTCGCCAGCAAACAGAATTAGGGTTAAAAAAAATAGTTGTACATTAATTCTCTTTCTCGTAAGTCACGTATTTGCACCTCACCTTTCTCCTTCCCTTCCGTTTAGTGAATAACATGTGAAATCTGTTAATAATGCAAGTGAATGGCGATAGTTCCAAATTCCAATATTCACTTTCTGATATACTTGGCAACCTGTCACAGCCGCAACGCTTGAACATGGTAGGGTGTATAGATTTAAATAAACTCTCAGATGTTATTATCAAAACCCCAAGTGTTATCCGTAAGTCTATGGCTTCGCACATTTTTGCAACCGTAACCATCTCAAACTTGGAGGAAGCTTGGTTCGTGTGTCTTCTCTGATTCCGTCAATGAGCAGATTGTTCAAGTGAAGAAATTGAGGACCAATGAGCAGATTATTTAATTCTCTTGGTCTGCACAATGTTTCAAGCCCTTGCCAGTTACCCCGTCCAGTCGAAGCTGAGAGAAATTGATGTTATTGGATACAATGCTTAGATGAGCTCCTTCACAAAGTCTGGTAATTTAAATTTATAAAATATGGCTTTATACCTGCCAATTGCTCTTTGCTTGAAAGTTTTTAAAGCCGTTTCAGTAATCCATGAAATCTGTATTTATCAGTTTCTTTTGAAGCCGTTTTACTAAATCTGTTTAGTGCATATCCTGCAACCATAATATTTTGTGAGATCACATTTCTTAGAGGCGTTCTGTTTCCTCATTCTGCTTACATGTCTCCCAGTGTATTTGCTGCGTTTATCAACTATAACCTCTAGCAAGTTTTTTGCCCCTCCAATCTCCTCCTCACTAGTAAAAATCTTTCACTCCTCCAATTTGGCGTAACTACAGTCTGGAAATAAGGTTTTGGATGGTGTTTTTAGGGTATGTTTACTAAAATGAAAATTACAGCCAAGATTACTTTATTTTATTTATTTATTTATTTTTAAAGTCATTTTTATTTAAATTATTAACCATCTCTCATAAAAAGGAAATTGATCATAATTAGCAATTGGTTTATGATTTTATTGTTTTGGGTACTTTCATTGTTTGGTTTATTTCGCATTTAAATTTAGCAATAATCATATCTAAATAGTTATTGTAAATAGATTGGTATCAAGTAGAATATCTTTTATGGAACTATGTTGGTACCGATGGTTTAAACTTAATTTCTCCTATGGTCGCTGCCCTATTACAATTTATATCCATTTCTATTAAAATTATAATTATTGTTACCAATCCAACACTCTAACCTTGCTCCTCCTATCTGTGGAAACATATGTTCGTTAGAATATTATTATTCATTGTATCTAATTTAGAATGGAAAGGTAGGTTAAAGATTTTAACTTGAGATTTTATTTAAATAAAAATTTAAAATATGGAGTGTATATTGACCTTTTCTTATATGTTCTTTTATTTGGTAATTTAATTTTTATAGTACTAATTTCGTGATATCTTTTAATTCGTTTATATTTCTGTTAGTTTTAAAATTAGATAAATGTTATCTCAATATCTTTCTCCTCGCATGCTTTTATGTTTGGTTAATGGATAACTTGGCAAATGGGTAATGGAATCTTTCATATTATTTTTAAGACCTAGGAATCGTTATGTGAGATGAACATTTTTGTATAAACATTCATTCATGTAATTGTGTGACGTGAACATTAGTGTGATTGTTTTATATTTATAAGGTTATGAAGTAGATAGGGATATGTTGAAAATAAGAAAATTGCTTGGTTAAGATAGTTTTATTTTGATAATTAGGAGAGTAGATGGTTGTAGAGTTGACTGTGTATTTGTGGATGGATGTAGGGATTATGTTAATTAGATGATTTTCTAAATGATGACTATCCCCTTATTCTCTATATGGATGCTTACTTGTTTCATGATTGATTTGATGGTTTGAGCCAGTTGATTTGTATCAAGATGATTATGTATTTTTATTTTATTTTATTTGAGTTTTGTTTATGGATGGAGCTCTTTTGTGTCATAAAGTCGTGATTAGATTTTTGGTCCTCGCGGAGGGATAGAAAGTGTTCGTGTGACTATTATTATTCATTAAGTGTATCCCCGTATTTGAGGATTGTTATGATGAATTTGTTTCAATATATCTCTTGAGTTGTTTAGTCTCCTTAGGTGATCTTGATCATTGAGTTCATATTTGATTTTGTGGTGGAGTATTTTGGATACAAATGTGATGCTTGGTTGTGATAAGTTTATGCTTCTTGTTGTATGCAATTTTCCCACTTTTATTATATTGTTGAAACATTTAATTATATTGTTGTCATGTTGGTTGAATTTTATCAAAGATCATTTGTTTACCATCTGTACGGGTATCTTGTGAGGAGGAAATTGAGGTCTCCCTTGGATGCCTGGTTGCATGCTTTTACCTCTGTTGTTGAAGGATTGATTTGGATGTTTCCGTATTGGTGTGAATACCCTTGGAGATTAATTTTGATTCAGGGAATCTTTTGTCATTTAAGTTGTGTTGCAATGTAATTGGGAACACGTGTTTTGTTTATGAGTTGTGGATAGTTGATCTTTTTGAATTTCTGATTTATTTCGTATCGAAGTTAAGTATGTAAGGAGTTGTTGATCTTATTTTGGTTTATTCACTCATTATATTTGATTTGGAAATAGTTCCTTGAGGCCTTGCAATTTATTGTTGTTAGTTCTTGGATGGGGAAACCCTAGTGTGACTTTTTGAGAATCTTCCAGAGGCTTGTTTTCATGATTGGTCAATGTTCTCTCTCTATGTGCTTTGATGTGGCAAATGCCTTGGTATTTGGATTTTGAAAAGGGTTGTACGAGAATTGTAAGATTTTGATTATGTGTTTATAGCGAGATGGCTAATGCCTCGCATGTTTCTCTTTTGTGATCTAATGTTCTTGTTATGTTGTACAACCCTTGGATTTTGGTCTTTTGTGTTT
>VDFB02168118.1:3676137-3688920 GCA_007258455.2 Sequoia sempervirens
GACAAAGAGATTGGTAGAGCAATCAATAATGGCAATCAACTAAGCATAGTGTTGTGTCCTACATAACTAGAACTTGTAATCCCATAATCTATGTCTAGCATGCAATATTGGATCATGGTGAACTTATAGTGGAGCCAATTTTCATCACGCTACTTTAGCCAAAATGTTTCATTTAGTATGTTCTACTAAGGATCATCTATCACATACACTACTCAGGACCGGTTTGACTTAAGGCTATCTTAAGCTATGCATAGTTATTTCCTTCAATGGATAGTTCATCATCCTAGATAACCTACAACCATATTAATCTACTATGAATAAACCTACTTATCTTGTAAGTTCATAAACTGGGTATTTCCATTCAATTGATAGTACTTCATTCCAAAGATAACCTAAATACTTGGATAACCCTACTAACAAGTAAGTAAAAAAATTCCCTTCCATAACAAAATTTCCCATCCATATTGGATTATCTCGCCCAAGAGTAAACACAAGCTTTCCTAGTTAAATCAATAACTTAGCTAAATGCACCATATGTTCTTTTCATGTTCAATCATACCTAGTATATAATAACTATGATAACACCCATCTCCGACTATGGAGTACATAAAAGAATAATATGAAAACAACACAATAGCTTTAACTTCCTTTTCAAAATAATCTACATTCACTAATGCACATATTGGAAAATACATCTCAACCATGCATGCAAGACACATCATTCAAAATAAAATAACAAATAAGAAGGGATCCTCATACCTGTGATCACTTATCCAAAATAAGATAGTAATGCAGCCTCTCCAACAACAATTAGCTTGATAATCAACTTCTCACAAACAACTCTATCTCACTTGTTGATAGCTCACTTCTCTCAAACATCAATGTTACATCTTACTCACAATATAACACTCTCTATCTCACTCATAAAATAAGGTAAGAATGGTTGGTTATAACTTAGGAATAATGAACTACAAAAGATGTATATCTCTTGGGAAAGAATGTGTCCCTCACAATGAAATGGTTCAGTTATTTATAGAGCAACCAAGCAACCTCAAAGCCTATAGTTTAGGAATGTAAAATGAAAAAAAAATCCTTTCAAAGAAATTCAGGAATAAGGTAACGATTGAATAAGCTCAGACTCAACAAACCTCCTATAGATCAACTTGTTTCCAAGATAGCAATTCAAAGACTTAATCAAAATGTATATGGAGAATTTGAATTGTTTTAATCAGAAGACATCTACAACAATTCAAACTCAAATGTGGCATGATCTTCTATTCTATTTCCTTCACATTTGGTGCCATAAAACTTAGTCAACTTCCAAATAATGACAATAGGTTTACATTGACACATTTGCTAAATGAATTGACATAAGCAGTTTAATACATGAGACAAAGTCAAGCACGGTTTCATTAAACACATTGACCAAGTCTAGCATTCTATAGCTAGCAATATCAAATGAAATGCTACACCATATATTGTGTTTCATTCACTATGATAATCAGTTTCCATTACTAGTCAAAATCTTTTAAATCAAATTCTGTAGACATGGTCAATATCAACCTTCATTCCATAGTCTATTATGTTTAATATAAATATTATTAAATATATTTATATATATTATATATTATATACATATATATATGTATACATAAATACTTAACATGTATGTATATATATATATCATAAGTCTATAATGGGTCAAACCACAATAGTGGTTTAGAAATTATATGAGGAAGGAAATTTCATTTTTGTCCTTTTCCCCAAACTCAATGGGTTCGGTCGAACTCAATGGTTCGACCAAACCCACAAACCCTAAATAAAAATAATCTTATTTAAAGGGGTTCGGTCAAACATGGGTTCAACTGAACCTGCTTCAATAAGACATAAAAAAAAAACATTGTGATTTTCGACTGTCATTTTCACTTTCTTTTTACTAGTTACTTTCCCTGTTCTTCTGCATGCGGCAAACCGAGACCATGATTTTCAAATGGCGAGAAAATTAACTTCATCTCTTCGGCGAATGCAAACTCAACTTCGTCTCTCCAAATTTCATCAACCCAACTTGCATATCAAGCACCAGGTATGTGAAATTCAAATTTTGTAGAGTTCAAAATGCATTTCTTTGTTAAATTTTGAAACCCTAAATGCAAAATTTTTCAAATTTTTGAATTCGAAACCCATTTTTTGAAAGTTTTAAAGCATTTTGGGAACATAATTGCCAAAATTAACATGCCTTGTCTATGCTTCCACATTTTGTATACATTTTTACCGTGGCACCTCCAATTTATTTGAGGCATTATATCAAAATAGTTCACGGTAATTTCTTTGATGGGGTATGATAGAAATAGTGTTTCCATTGTATGCACCCTATATCAAACAATTCATTAACAAATTTATTTGAGGCATTATATCAAACAGTTCATGGTAATTTTTGATGGAGTCTGATAGAGTTAGTGTTTCCATTGTATGCACCCTATATTGAATAGTTCATTAAATTTATTTGAGGCATTATATCAAAAACACTATTTCTATCATACTCCATCAAAAACACTATTGGAAATTTATTTGAGGCATTAAATCAAACAGTTCATTAACAAATTTATTTGAGAAATTATATCAAACAGTTCATGATATAAAGTTTCTAGGGTGCATACAATGGAAACTTGGATAAAATTCTTCATATTTTGCCTTTGAGTCTTATGGCATTACTCAAAAAATGGTTGGTGAACTAAATGTATGAATCGAATAATAAATTTAGAGGAAAGGAACTATATTGTTTGAATGAAATGTACAATAAAATAGTTCTATTAGGATTTAGAAGGAATGAAGGTATTATTAAATTTTCTAGTATTAGGAAAATATAAAAATATGTCCACTTTACTATATATATATTTAAAACTATTCTTCATATATCCATGTTAAAACTATTAAAAATTAAATTACATTTTAATCAATTTTAAATTTGTACAAAGAAATAAATGACTTTGAATAAGAGCGAATATTTAAAATATAGCTATCCTCTTTGCAAAATCCAATTTGATTTGAGATATTTATGGACAAAAAATATGGATGAGCATGAGGTAAGTAAGAAAGAATAACCTAATTTATATCTTCCCTCATCAAATAATTCCACGTTTAAAGAGTTTCTTAAGGCATATCCAATTATGAAAAACTATTAAATACTTGGAACATAAGCAACTACATTAAAGTATATCATGAATAAATTGAAAGGATAAAGAGTAAATCACTAAAAACACATACATAAATCATAGAAGTAAATTGATTAATATAAGGAGATTCAAGTGGTTGGATAATTTTTCCAAGGAGTGGAAGAGGTTAAGAAGGAACCATCAAATAAATATAATATTTTAAATACTTTAAAAGAAAAATACATTTCTCCCTGCTCTAAATTGAAATGGTATTCCTTCTAAGATGATAATAATTGAAAAAGAAGAAAATAATCATTATGAAGATCAAGTACCATTGATAAGTTTTAAGAGATCAAATAAAATATTCAACAAAAAAAGAAAAAAGAGAAAATAGTTAATGCTAAAGAAACAACTACAACCAAGCTACTATGTTATAAATTCTCCTCTTATGTAATCTTCATTTCCCTATAAATTGTGGCCTCCTTGTACAAATTAGCTATTGATCATCATAGTGAAACAAATTTAACATTTTGAAATGGGTAAACATTATTATTATTTTTATTTGTATAAGTATAATTATTATGGGTTCATTTCCCCTCTCCTAATCTTCCTAATAAGGTTCTATTTTACAAGCTCCTCATATAAATGTTAGGGTTCTAACTTCTAAAAATTGAATAGTGTCAACTTAATCTCATTAGACAATGCTCCCCTAGTATTAATGGGGCCAACTTTTTATCTATCAAACTCGGCTATGTTTACATTCAATAAGAATTTGATACCTTTATCCCGATACTTGAACTAAGATATCTTGGCTCTAATTTTAGTCATTTTATCTAAAAATTATTGGTGACATATCCATTCGTGTTTAGTTTTAATCATTTATTATCACAATTAATTATTACAAGGAGATTCTTGAAGCTTGTATTCCATCCCCACCATTTTTATTCTAAATATTTGACATTTTCTTTCAACTTAAAGTCTAAAATTTATCCTTAATGCTATACATATTTTTCTAGGATAACACATATTCATTATATTTCACTAAATGTGTTTAGGCATAGAAGAAAAACCTTCAATATATCTTTAAGATAACTTTGATACCATCAAGATAATCCCACCTTTCATTGCATTAATATCAAGGTTAACTAACCCTTCCTCTTTACATGCTTTTCAATTATAGTATCCTCTAGTAAAAATAGAAACATTAATAGTGTGGTTATCAAAGAGTGTCTAGGGATGCACACATCACTATTATTAATAAATTATAAGATTGTAAGAAATGTTTATGGAAGAAATAACTATCTAATAGAGAATATAATGTATTAGTACATATCTAATTATTACATATTTTAAATAAAGCCCCTTTAAAATCTATCTTATTGCCATTTAATGAGTCAACTAGGTTCAAAATTATTTTCATCTTATTCCCCTAAAATTCATCACCTTTACAAAAAAACTTGATTTCATCTAATTTATCTTATTTATTCTCAAATCATATTAAAATCACCACCTTAAACTCTAAGAAATATTTGGTAAATTATTTATTTTATCTTCATTTAGAAAGGGGTGTGAAGGGGATTTAGAACCTTTTAAAGTTTCTTTCAAAATAACTAGGAAGATTTTATTCATTGCCTTTCTTGTTGCTTTTAGGATTAGTATTATGAATTTTGTGCCTTCATTCTTAAAAATTCTTATATCAACTCATTTAGAATTTCCATGATCTTTTTATATGGGAAAGGTCAACATACAATGAGGTAGACACTTTCCATTTGTTTTATTCCTTAATTAGGTCTTTCTAGGGAAACTTTTAGTCTTTTCGAACACCTTACAAAAATATGATAAATGTGTGATTATTTTTCTTTCCACTCTATAAATTTTTGATGTGCTTGGATATATAATTGAGATGATTCACCCATAATGTACAATGATAAAAATTTAGTATATATGAAAGAAATATTTTTGAGACATGTCAAACTACCATTCTACATAACTCTCACATGGAAATAAGAATATTATTTTATTTTAACTAAAGAAATTGTGTGTACTCTATCTTGAAAATTACTAATTAATTTTGAATTATATACTTATAATTTAAAATAAGAGCATCCTTTGTAACATGGAATAGATAAGTTAATTTTAATGAAAAAAAATATGTTTTTTATATTAAGAAAAATTTACAAATATATGGAACTCATACATTGAAAATTTGACTAAGATGTAACTCTATATGAGAATTAAGATGCTTGAATAATTTATGTAGGTACTTCTTTCAATAATTAACATTTGAAATTAATACTTGGCTCTTATTGTATACCCACCTCCCAATGGTCTTGGAATGGATGCATTTAGATGGAGAAGCATTTCAAAAGGCTCATGGTACTTGTGGACCCCTCAAAGGAATGATATATAACACATGAACTTTATTTATGAAATTTGGTCTTTTGATGTTGGATTCTAGTATGAATGTTATCTATAAGGTGGAATTCTTAGTTGAGACTCTCAATCAGATTCCAATGTTGGTTTCTAGTGTGATTATACAATATGCTCACCAAACTGTATTGATTTCTAATGTTAATTATTCAAAGAAGGTTTTGTTTCATAAGAAGAGACCTATGTTCACATATTCCAAGGCATTTTATTATCCACAATGCATGAAACTTCTTCACATCTCTACCAAGTTCTAAATAGATACAAATCTGCCATTTCCATGGAGGATATTGATGATTTAAAAAGAAAATATCATGCCATTTCTTTCTTGGGAAGTCATGTTTGCATTCATGATTTGCAACTTCCATCTTCATCGAAAAATAAATTTGTTATTGTTATGTGCCTGATATTAAAACAAATCAAAACCTTCATTTGCGAATGATCGCCAACAAAAAGGTAAGAGAGTGGAAACAAAAGAAAGCTCAGTTAATGGCTTTCAACATGTTGGTGTAAAATCTGCATCTTTTTGAAAGTGTCTTCCTAGGTTATCAGTCTTATGTTTAGTAAGGTTTTGTAATCTCCATTGTGTTATGTATTTGGTTCACGGGTATATCTAGTATGATGTCTTCTTTTGGTTATTTTGGGTGCATAAGAGAATGCGCATATGTACTGATGTATTCAACCAATGCACTTTTGTAACATTGTAATCAGACAATTGGTCATTTGTACTAGGACCTCACTAGTCTTTTTGATATTTTGTAAAATTTGTTACTCAGACTACAATTGGGGGTTTTCTTGCTAGTTCTTTCCCACCAGTATGTCTGCCTAAACTAGCTATATGTAAAATATTATATATAAATAAAATTATAAGTGGTCTCCCACTTTTTCTTAAAAAAAAAAGTTCTTGTAAATGTCCACATATTTTTCCTTGACATAGTTGCTATTTCTTAAAAGATTTCTTGTGATTTTTCATAATGTTGGTCAATACTTTACTGTAAATATTCTATATTCATGCTCTTAAATGTCATAAGAATATGTCATAAGAGGGTTTCATCTTATAAAGCTATAATAATATTAAATGCATTTAGAACATCTTAGACATCTCCCTTGAAGCATTCAACAAATGACAAATAACTACCAACACAAAGTGAGATGCCTCATTTCCTAATATGAGGAAAAAATAATAAATCAAAATATTAGGATGCAAGGTTGACCTACCTTTCCCAATACTTGGCTATGTTTATCATCTATTGAGAAGTAGATCCCAACAACAATTGTGCTTAGTGCTTACAGTTACTAATCCAAGGAGTACCTATTCATTTTTTCTTTATTGTACATGCTTAATGACTCCTCATCTCCAGTTAAATTATGGGAATGGATTTTTATGCCCTCCCTATGACTAAATGGCTACAAGGAGGTGAATATGATATGGTGGAAAAAACAAAGATACAAGTTGGTTTAGTTCTCATAAACTCTATAAAAAATAATTGAATTCCTACATCCTAACTAGAAATACCATGAGGGGTTTAGATCCCATTTTAGACAAAAAATATTCGTATATTAATCACTAGTTCACTTGGACCAGCTAAAGAGATGGTGAACTAAGGGAAACTTAGTTGTATTGATAGATTAAAACTTAGTTATTTCTCTTTCCATTGTCCCCTCTCAACAAAACACCCTTATTTAAGTAGATTCTATTAAACCTATCTCACATATCACCTCCCAATTTTTTAAACTTTTCAAACTTCTTATTCCTGATACCTAATAATCTATCCTTCAAGCTCAACACTTCCCACCTCAATCAAATTGATCACCTTGCTTCCCTAATATCCCTTTGGTTGATGTTCCTAGACCTCATCAAAATGGTAAGTGGATACAATTGTGGAATGATGCAATTAAATCTATTGCACTACCTTACTATGATCTTACAATAAGAATGTGGCTAGAAAGAGATCTAGAATGGAAAAAAAATATGGATCCAGCCAGAAAAATAACTCTTGTTTTGGCTTTAGCACTTACTAATAACTTTTCTACAATGAGTGGTTGATTCCAAGGAAATAAAACTTAGAAGATTTGAACTTAATTGTGGTAGAGGATCTCAATTAAGAGATAGGCTACATTGGATGAAAGGATATAAGGGATACAAATTAGTTTTTAGTTATCTCGAACATATTTACATTCTCGAGAGTGGATAATATCTATCATTGATCAAGAGAGGTAGTTCCATGAAAACTCTAATGATATTAAATCAATTTTCCTCCAACATTACAAATAATTTTTAATTGATCTAGTTGAAGGAGATCCACGTCAAGACATAGTGAAAAATTATGGGCATAACAATTATATATTTTTTAACATATATAAAATGTATGGTTGGATTAGTGAGATATTTATAACAAGTACATACAATATTAAGTCAAACTTTATTAGATTTGATTCTTAATAAATTAGTTTTAACGATTCAATTTATAGCTTTATGCAATCTATAAATTTAAATAGTTTGATGGTATCTAAACTTTATACATATAAAAATATGATAAATGTCTAATTATTTTTCTTTCCAATCTATAATTTTTTGATGTTCTTGGCTATATAATTGAGATGATTCACTCATATTGTAATGATAAAATTCATCCTCATATGGAGGATTTTATATCTCCATTAAATTCCCACGCCTTTATGAGATTCTTATCCTAATATTGATATTTTAGTGTGAATTTTAATTTTGTGACATATCTTAACTAGATAAATTTAGGTTCAATGAAGGCAATAGAAATTTTTTCACTTACATAATCCTAGTTTAGCTTCATTTATGTTAACAACTATTAGATTAAATATTTTTATCCCTAATTATTTTCAAATAATTTTATACTTTAATCTTTGTATTCTTATTTTTTCTTTCATCATTTCATTTAAAATTTGAACCATTTAAGGATGCTATGTTATAGATTATAGTTGTCTTCCAATTCTTTTTAAATTGTTAATGGCATGAAAATATTATTGATGAGTAGATGAATTATTACAACTATTTTAGATTTGTATTTCCTTTATCTAGATATATTATTTACCAAAGTCTCATTGCTCTTTTTAGGTGTATTGTATATATATATAACATTTAAAATGCAGATAATGTTTTATTGAAGTTTGTTTGCTTGCATACATAAACTTCACTTATATAACATCATCTCTCACTTTTGTTTGTAAAATATTTTGTGACATGTAGGAATGGCTCAACAAGCAAGAAGTTTTCATGCTCAAGTCGAGCCAAATCTAGACATTGGATCAAATGAATCCACTCAAGAATGCATCAACCTTGAAGATAGGGTGGAGGGGAAAAAGTTCAAACAATGCACAGTTGGAGAGGGGTCAGGATCACTTCCTCCTACTAGAATGGATGAGCATATAAAACTAGCTGAGAAGGTGAGGAAATAAATTTCTCATAGAAATTTAGATCATTTACTTGAAATGGATATGGAGAAACCGAAATATTATGCCAACCAGCCTTATAATAAGAGAAAGAGGTCAATGAATAAATCTGTAAATGGAATGATCAATCATCATTTCAATCATCTTGATACACTTGAAAAAACCCAATTGTTATCACATTTACTTCTTCGTGATGAGCTCAAAGAGTCATTACAATTGTTGGGTGTACATTCAACATCAAATAAGAAGAAACACATGGGATTACAAAAGGATATTGTTCAAAATTTTAAAAAGGGTTTAGATTCCATTGGGAAAGGATCTTGATCAGTGGATAAGGCCACTACAAGAAGGGTGATGTTGACATCTATTGTACATTAAGATATAGCAAGAAAAAGAAAAATGTCTGCACTTTCAACTGAAATTGGTTATAGTAGAACCACATTGATAAAATATGAGAAAAAGAGAAAGTTTTTGGATGAGAGTTTAGAAGGAAATTAGGAAATTAAGTGTAGAGCTCCCTATTCTAACAAGATTGACGATATTGTTAGGAACTTGGTCTCGGGTTTTTGGCATGATCAGACTCGTCCATCATCAAATAATAGAGATGTTATGAGACACAGGATTGGACCTAGTATTTATGAAAATCATATCAAACATTGGCTAAACATAACACAATTTGAGATGTATATGAACTTTTGTAATGCATATCCTCATATAAAGATTGGGAAAACAATGTTTCAAAGGTTAAAGCCATATTATGTGAAGATAAACAAGTTTTTTGAAACTTTTTGTTGTCGTTATCATATTGAATTTGATCTCTACTATCAAGTGTTTCGAAAGATGAGAGAAGAAATATGTGGGTTTCAAAATGCACCTCCTAAATAGGCAAGTTTGTTCATAAAGTCTATATTATGTGATCATGAAAATGGACCTCAAATAAACTACATAAAAGGAATTTGTGAGACATGTGGAAATTTGGCTAAATTTCCTTCAAGAATTGAGGATACTCACCTAACAAAGATAGTAAATTGCAAGAGGTAAGTATTATTTTAGAGAGTTTATTTGTTTCAATTTCTCATAGATCAAGTTATTTGGATTCTCTTTGATGTAATGTTTCATTGATCAAGTGTGGTCTATTAGTTATTCACACATTTTACTAACACAGGTACAAGTATGTAAAGTTGCAAACAAATTTTGGGAAAGAACTTACCAAGGTTGAACTATGGTAGCAGGAGATTCCTAAATGGAAAATTTATGGAAGATTTTGAAAATTGATACCAATTAGCTACATTACATTCATTCCTTTTGCTGGCGGCGCTATAATAACACCTACTTATATACTTCCCACGGGAATAGTTCTAATTTCCTCCCAAGAGTTGAATTTTGTAGAAATTACCTTTGGTACATCAAAAGAGGACTAATCAGAGTATTACTTTCAAAAGTTTCCATCACTATTCCTCGGGTTCATGTGTGTTATTGACATGCAATAACCGAATTGATGGTGCTGAGGATTACGTGATGAAGCAACGAAATATTAAGAGTTAAATATCACTTTTATATATTAGTGATGATAAAAGAGCATGACACATTTTTTGTCCAACATTGCTTTACAATATTTTTTGAGAATTTGAGAAGCAGGAGTGTAAAATTTGAAAATCATTTTGTATGGTCAAATGGATGTTCAGCACAATTCAAATATTCATGGCCATTCTATGCACTTTGTTGATATCATGACATATACAAAATACCACATGTTTGGAATTTTTTTGAGAGTGGGCATGGAAGGGGTGAGCATGATGGAGTAGGAGCTTGCATCAAACAAGCATTAAGAAAGCATCAAATGAGTTATCTAGAAGATCGTCTAGACAATGCACATGATGTTGTTGAATGGTGCAAGAAACACTTTGCATCAAATGTGGTCAACATATCTCTTTCTCAAGAAGAAACCCACACATTCCACATAGAGTGTTTTGGGAGATTAATGTATGTATAAATTACATTAAATCAAAAAATTTGAATTTATTAAATTATATATATATATATATAGATACATATTTGTTCACAAGTTTTGTTGTACATATGTATCTAGGTGAGGATAGAAGATCGATGCATGGATTCAAGAGGGTAGAAAAAACAAGATCTTTGCATTGTGTTAGGAGTTCAGATAGTCGCCATGGATGGATATTAGACATAAGGGATTACTCTTATTTTTGCACTGAGTGCATTGAGGGAAACTCTAATTATGCATGCAACAATCAAGAACTTGTATATGGTGGTAAAATGGATATGATGCCACTAGTTGTTTTAAAAACATATGATGAAAATGAGGAAGAAAGATTTGAAGACATTCCTTTGATTTCAATTGATTATGACCATATTTCAGGATTGGTTAGAAAAGGTACACATGTGTAAGTTTTCAATAATTTAAATATTATATATATCTAGTTAATGATATTTACAGACATTTCTAATTTTTTTTATAATTTTTTTTGTGTAAATTTGGTGTACAGGATATTTTTTTGCAGTCATAGCAGAGCTTGGAAACATCGAAGGTGTTAGCTATTATTTATTGTGTTGCATAGAAGAGAGGAATAAGCTAACATAACCTAAAACACGTGATGGAATGTCATTTCCCATAGGTGAGTTTGAATTTAAAATTTTATATACATTGTATTCACATGTTCACATTACATTATAAACATTAAATATATATTGTACAAACCTTGAGCATGAAAATTTTGCACACATTCATATGTCTTACCTTAGGTTCATGTTTACCATGCAGGTTTTTTTTGTAGTGCAAGGGACATATCTAAAACAACTCAAAGTTGTTCAGCATGGGATTCATTTTGTTGACTATCAACTTGATAACAAGGTATATCAATATAGTCACTTAATAATTGCTACCACTCTACATAGTCATGCAGTTCCACATGCACATGGCTGAAGAAAATGGAGACTAGATAGTGATGATCATCAAAAATTTCTACATGTTATTAAAGAGCGGGCTGAACTAGAATCTTTGACTTAGATTATATCCATGGTTTTCAAGTTCACTTGTAACCCTATACATGTTCAAATGATAACTTATAGTAACTTGTACATAGTTGTAAATCATTTTGTGTAAATTACAATTATATGTACATATTTGTTCCATGGAAAATTCTTAAGTTCAAGAATCTTTGATAGCATCATCTCTCACTTTTTTTGGTTGCATGTAAACCCATATATGCTTTCAATCCTTATTTGAAACATAGTGAATTCTTTTTAAACCATTTTTCCTAAATTACAATTATATGTACATATTTTTTCCATGGAAAATTCTTAAGTTTAAGAATCTTTGATAGCATCATCTCTTACTTTTTTTGGCTGCATGTAAACACACACATATGCTTTCAATCCTTATTTGAAACATAGTGAAGTTTTTTAAAATCATTTTTCCTAAATTACAATTATATACAACTTATATTTGTTTCATGGAATTCATAAGTTCAATAATCTTATATACACTTATATACAAATTATACAATTTTTTCCATCGAATTGTTCCATGGGAAACTATCTAAATTTTAAAATTAAGTATTATCTAATTATAAAATTATTGTACACATATATAAACATAAATCAATGCAAATAAAAATATACACACTAACCCTTAAACCCTATAACTGTAAACCCTTGTACCCCCACCCTCTATCTCTCTCCCACCCCCTCTCTCTCTTGAAAGTCTCTCCCTCCTACCCATTCTCCCTCTCTAGCTCCTCTACCCTTAACCCTT